>VWYO01010091.1:333407-352264 GCA_013400275.1 Rhadina sibilatrix
ATGCATATATATAAAATAAATAAATATATATATATGCATATATATAAAATATATATTTGCTTACTTATATGCAATTACGTATGTAATTAATACATAATTAATGTAATTAATGACATGTAATTAAGTTCTATCTTAAATAAAATTAACTGTAACTATATATACATTTATAAATAATATATTCATATACATCACATATATGTAAATATATATGTCTACGGTACTATAAAGTTTATCTGCTCACATAAAAATCATGTTATTCTGGAATTGCAGCAATTGCTTGGTGATTATCTGGGAATTAAGACATCTCAAAGAGGCATGGTTATTCTAAACTAAATTAAAAAGAGTCCCCAAAACTATGACCTAAGCTAATCAAATTAAATATTGGAAAAGAATGAGGAAGTTTAACACATGCAAATATGCCAAGGTGAGTAGAGGCCCAGGTGTGGATCATGACTACAGAAGTTTGGTACCCTTAAACTTCTATTTTAGGCCATATATAATGACTTTGCCTTTTATTGTTGCCCCATTCAATTACTCACAGCATTTCCAGCCTTTCTGGGGATTTTTTGGTGGTTTTGTTTTGTTTTGGGTTGGGTTTTTTTGGGTTTTGGTTTGGTTCGGTTTTTTGGGGGGTTTTTTGTTTGGTTGGTTTAGTTTTTTGTTTTGGGGAGGGGTTGGTTTTGTTTGTTGGTTTGGTTTGGTTTTTTGTCTTGGGGGTTTTTTGGGTTTTTTGTTGTTGTTGTTGTTGTTTTTTGGTTTTGTTTGTTTTTGTTTTTGTTTTTGTTTTGTTTGTTTGATTTTTGTTTGTTGGTTTGGTTTTTGGTGGGTTCTTTTTGGTTTTTTGGTGGGTTTTTTGTGTTTTGGTGGGTTTTTTGTGTTTTGGGGGGTTTTTTGGGTTTTTTTGTTGTTTTTGTTTTGTTTTGTTGTTTTGTTTTGGGGTTTTGAAGGGGTTTGTTTGTTTGTTTGTTTGGTTGGTTGGTTTTTTTCCCTTGAAGAACCAAAGCCCATCAGGACATGAATTCCTCGGTCTGAAGGTTCAGAACCCCACGGAGAAAAGTTCAGGGTGTACTTACGACCAGAGGGAGTTTCTTCCCTGTGTGATGACTCCAGTGAATTTTGTCAGCCTTCGAGCATCTACTTCAATCCACTGGTAGGGGTCATTTCTTCCTGCACACCAAGCACCATCATAAAAATCATTTTCGTTAACACCTGCCTGAAAAGAAGGCAAAGCTGACCATAAACCAGAGCTAGGAAACTGAAGGTCTTTCTTTCATGGGGAAAAAAAAAAAAAAAAAAAAGAAAGGAACACATCATTCATCCCCCCCCCTCACTCCTCTGGCACCACTTTTAAGATCCTTGAGGCCCTCACCAAAATATTTCCTTACTCCAGGCGGGGCAGGAAATTCTGGGAAGTCCCTTTGAAAACTAAGAATGTTTACGTAGAAGTTCAGAAAATAAAAACAGAGCTTCAGTCTGTTCTTGTGGCCTGATAGAGCCACAGTTCCAGAGCCACAGCTTTTACCCAGAACAAATTACCCACACGGTCTGCAGAGGTTGGAAAGCCCTACAAAGGCAGCTCCAGCCCCTGGAAATAATGGTCAGTGTTTAGAAAAACCTCCTTTTGCCTGGAAGCAGCAAAGCAGAGTGCAGGGCGTAAGGAAACAGTCACACTGCTTCCCACCAGAACCAGAATTATTAGTTTTCATAGCAAGGGTGGTAAAGGTTAAAAATCCAGGAATGTCTGGCTGTTCCCCAAGCTGAGCACCAATCTGTATCCCAATTTCTGCTGGGAAACACACCACAAACAGCCTTCCCAGCCTTTTCAAAGAAATAGCTGATGGTATTTTGGGTAAGCTGTTTTCCAAACAATTCTGAACTAGAATTTAATGAAACATAGCATCTGAAGCCTTCAGAGATTTCTTTTCCTCCCAAAGCCCAGGAAATGTTTGGCACCAGGCTGGATGTTGCCATAAGGAGCAGAGAAGCTTTGCCACGTGGTCCTCTGGGGCTAAGTGTATTTTTGTGGTGCTGCACCTATGGTTTATGTGCATTTATCATTGCCATCCATGCAATCCCAGGAATGGATATCATCAAATATTTCCTAAATGAAAATGAAGAGCTTTACAGATTTTTCTGCCCTCATGGGTGGCTCTAACTCAGAGGGGATGCAGTGTTAATCCCTTTTCCCAGTGTGGCTCTGATGGCATCTGAAGGAAATGCTGCAAACACAAGACACTGATTCAATCCCTAAAACTTCTCATTTTCTCAGGTATTCAGGTCTGAGATAAGGCAGCTTAAAAATCATTTGCTTTCCTACAACTACCAAAATTAAATTAAGCCCCATACTTCTATGCTTTAGCTCTGATATTTTGAGGAAAAGTTTGTATAAAAGTCAAAGGAAAAAAAAAACCACAGAGAAAAAGCCTATTAACAATGGGAGACAAATTCTTCAAGGAGAGCAGAACGATGGGAAAACATGAGAACACAAACACTGACCTGAGTTCTAACCCTTTGCAAGAAAAGGTTTCAATGCATTTTAAAATAAGATGGAATTTGAAGTAGCCTCAGGCTTTAAAACCTTGCCAGGAAGTGTTAAGATCTACAGAGCACCTTGAACCAGCACCCTGCTAATCCCCTTCAGGCTGGGGAAATTCCACCAGTTCCTGCAGAACAAGTCCCCCTCTCTCCCAATCCCTGGTCCTTATTAAGCTGAGGATATTCCCCACTGGTGTGATGCTCATCAGGGAACAGACCTTTCCTCCACGTTGCAATGAGAAGTGGAAAGCAGAAGAAAAAAGTGTGAAAAAGTGCTTATTAAAATAAAAATAAAAATAAAATAAAATAAAAAAATAATAAAAAAAAACAACCTCCCACCTAAATTACATTCTTGAGTATCCATGGTTTCAACTGGGTTTAAATAAAGTTAAGCTTAAGTTGAATATCAAATATGGGGAGCCTTAGTTATCCACAGCTTAAAAAATACTCTGGCTTTAAATAGGGGCAAAGATACCATTAAAAAAACAAAACCAAAAACCCAAAAAACACCAAAAAACCAACAAACAAGCAAAAACAAAAGAAAGAAAAGAGGAAACCATGCTGCTACTTCTCCCTGCTCTCTAATTTTCTGGTATCAGCTTCTCTGAACCTAAAATAAAAGGTTTTTACTGTGTCAAAAGAAGCAGGTATCTGTGTCTAATTGGCACAAGGTACTACATGAACAAGAGGAGTTTAATCAATGAGTCCTTTTTAGAAATGTTTCTGAAGGAAAACAAATCAAGAAATTTATGCTACAATTTCTCTTCTCAAGCTTCAAGTTTATATTTATTTTCTGAAGGTGCTTTATTTCCCTATGGCCACTTCAAAAAACTGTTTCTATAAAATAAATACTTATAGACTCAATCATTTAGTAATTAGAATTCCTATTAAATGTCTTTGGAAAAATGATCACTCCTGAGAGATGGGTACAGTCATCACCAAGTATTCTATCAAATAATGCAGATCAAGATACCTTTCCTCATTAAGGTGTTTACTTGAATTTTAAAAATCCATATTAAATTACTGGGAAAAGCAGACTTAAGTTATGGCATGGGTACTTAAATTATCTTCATAAGCAGGAGACTGAAGGAGCTAATGAAAATTGGAAGCCAGGGCTGAGTCTTGAGCAAATCCTTTTTCCCTTCACAGAATATTCAAGAATAACTTCAAGTCTAACCCAGTTTGTGTTTCACTTGCAGCCAAATGCAGAAATATTTCTCAATATGCAGTGTCTTATGACAAAAAAAACCCTTTTGGATAGAGGAAAGGAGACTTCTTTCTGTCACTCACAAATAAGTTATTCCCAAGTGTGAAAGTTGAAAATTTTAATTCAGCTAAACCAAATCAGCTGCTTATTAGGTATCCAGAAAATAAGATGAAGGTTCCAAATTCCTTTACAAATAATATGACTTTGCATTTTAATTCATGTTTCTCTTCCAAATTAGATGTGTGCAAGGCAGAATAAAAACTAGCTCACAGTACCAGTGTTCTAAAAGCCTTATTCTATAACGAGGAGAAGGATGATACTACCAAAATGCAATCAAATAAAGAAAGAAATTTCAGCCTTCTGCCACAAATCAGCTGGAGCAGCAGTAAAAATGCATCAAATATCAAACCACCTCTGCTTAAATTCTTTTCCACTCCCTGCAGGATGATCAAAAAAATTATTTTACCACAGGAAGTTTGGGAGAGGGGAAAGAAAAAAAAAAAAAAAGCATTACTCGGCACAGGTATTTATAGCAACCACTGCCAGTAGGGAAGAACTAAAACACACAGGCTGGGAGTAAATCTTCAATAATTTTGTCTTTTCCCTGTGATTTGATAATGCAGCTTTTCAAAGGGAACAAAGACTTGGAAAGACAATTATGGAAAAATGGAATGTTTTGGGTTGGGAAGGACCTTAACTCCCACCCAGTGCCACCCCTGCCATGGCAGGGACACCTCCCACTGTCCCAGGCTGCTCCCAGCCCCAGTGTCCAACCTGGCCTTGGGCACTGCCAGGGATCCAGGGGCAGCCACAGCTGCTCTGGGCACCCTGTGCCAGGGCCTGCCCACCCTCCCAGGGAACAATTCCTGCCCAACATTTCATCTAAATTAACCTCTTCCAGTTTAAAACCATTCCCTGTGCCCTCTCCCTCCATGCCCTTGTCCCCAGTCCCTCTCCAATCTCTCCTGGAGCCCCTTCAGGCACTGGGAGGTCTCCTTCATACATAAATGCCTGTGCTTGCAGACATGGGATTGCTTTACTTGGTTCATCTCCAGTGTTTGGGTTTCTCCAACCAGGAAAATGAGGAAGGTCAAGAAACATGTTTTGACAAATTATTCATGTTTCAACCACTCTTAATTATCCTACGAGTGACAAATACTAATGAATTTTATCCCCAAAGGCAGAGAGCCTCAATTAATGTTATTTTATGCCATGATTTCTCTCGATGATGTTAAATTACTCCTGGCTGTGCCACTATTGCTGTTAGATCTCCAAAATATGGGGCTCTACTAACATGCCTTGTGCCCTTGAGAAACCCCACCTTAATCCCCACATTCAGGCAGGACTGGGAGGAAAATCAGGTCCCACGCAATTCAAGGGCTCAAGAGAAGCAGAACCTGCAAAGTTTTAACCAATTCTAAGCCTGTGTCTTCTCTGGAATAGAGCACACACCAACTGATTCATTTCATGTGCTTCAGGTAATCTAAACAGGAAAAAGGGAAAAAAAAACAAACAAAACCCCCCAAAAACCACCCCTCAAAAAACAACAAACAAACAAAAACACCACAAAAGCTTTTGAAAAACTTAATTACTCTGCAAATGCTCTGTGAATTGAGATTGAGGCAGTGCAGTTACCTGGGGAGAGCCCTGAGCTCCTCAGCTGACTTCACATCAGATGATGAGGTCGGGCAGAGAGAGGATTTTGTATCCTTTTAAGGGGGGGACACCACAGTCCCCAGAACATTGTGACAGCTCTGTGGTGATATCCAGCTCACTGGACAAGGGCAGCAGCCCACAGAATTGCTTGTCACCATACCCACAGCATAACCTGCTGACAGAACCCCAGTGGCCCATCAGTGCTCCTGAGCTGGGCCAAGTCTTTTCCTCCACGTACAGTTCTGAACAGCAGGAAAACAACAGCAGCTGAAATCCCAGTGCCTTCTGCCTTTCCCCAGCAGGCTGCAACCTCCTGTGCTGAGCAGCAAAGAGAGAAATCCCCAGGGACCTCATCACCCACCTGACACATCAGCCACCTGCTGCACCTGTCCCTGCTTAGAAGCAAATTCCCTCTAAATATGGAATTCAGAAATCTTCATGCAGAGTAAAAGGAAGCACTGAAACCCCAGTGACAGGGACCTGCAGATTCCAGGTTTAGAAAAGTTTTCGTGCTGTGCATTTTTAACTAAGCCCAAAAACCCCAGTGACAGGGACCTGCAGATTCCAGGTTTAGAAAAGTTTTCGTGCTGTGCATTTTTAACTAAGCCCAAAGCCAACTGTTTTTAGAGAAAAAATAAAGGCAAGCCCAATTTATTTAACAGTTGCAGTAACCCTGTGGGGTGAGAGGATTTAGGGAATTATCTATATTAGGGAATTATTTAGGGAATTATCTAATTGTATCTATAGTTTCAGTAGGGGTAAAAAAAAATTTGGTCTATCCCAAGCTTTGGGAAATTTCGGGAAGAGCTGAGTGGCATTTTTCTTCTGTTTTGCCTCCTAGTAAAAGACTGTGCCATTGGCTTCCCTGGAGATTATATTTAGAGGAAACATCAGCCATTGGTAACACTCTATTTATTATATCTATATTATACATTTATTTCTCACCTCTCTGTTTATTTTAACACACTACTGGTGATGACAGGACTGGATGGACTCCTGGCCTAAAGCAGTGTGGTCTCCTGATTAAATAAATTGAACCTCAACAGCAGCATGAAAAATAAGTAGCCAGGACCAACAGAGAACTCAGAGGTTTGCATGACAGTCCTTGGTTTTATGCCATTATATAAACAAGACTGTAATAAAATAACTAAGTATTCCTCTAGAAGTCCCCTGAATATCATCTGCATTCCATTTTTGTGGTCATCAGGGGCTCTTTCCCAGCAGAAAATACCAAGCAAAGAAGCAAACTCCCTCAGTGGGCTCTCTGAGAATATGAAGGCTGCAGGTGAGACCTCACCCTGCACACCACCCCATGTACCTGCCCACTGGGTTGGAAGGGAAGAGCCCATTCCCACCTCAGTGCTGGCTTTTCCAAGGTGGGTTCCTGAGCTTTCTGACCAACTTTAATACATTAAACTGATGCCTTAGGTTTTGGGTTGTTTTCCTGTCTTGTTCTGGTGGGTAGTTTTGCTTTTGTATTAAGTGGTGCTGGGATTTGATCACAGGGTGATGAGGGGCAGGGCACCTCTGGTTCTAACAGGGGACACTGAAAAAAAAGAAAATCAGGAGGGGTTTGCAGGTATTTTTCCCCAGAGAGAAGCTCAGAGAGGTGTTTGTGCAGAGACACAGTGGGATTTTAACCAAGGGTGGAATGGCACTGCTGATTAGAGCTCAACCCTTCTAATCCCAGCCTCACCCCCCTAAGAGGATGGTATAATCACTTGGGGAGGAACACAAATGGAGGGGTCTCATAATGAAAGATAACAAGTGAAATAAACTTCAGGGATCTTTCACTGTTGGCTCGGTGCTGATACCCTCTTTATGACTTTAAGTGTTGTGCTTTAGCATGCAAAGTAAC
The DNA here is from genome assembly GCA_013400275.1 of Rhadina sibilatrix. Classification (NCBI taxonomy): domain Eukaryota; kingdom Metazoa; phylum Chordata; class Aves; order Passeriformes; family Phylloscopidae; genus Rhadina; species Rhadina sibilatrix. The sequence continues at coordinate 340,664 of VWYO01010091.1, forward strand.
ATTTTTAGTCTGGACAGGCTGCAATTCAGAGAACAGCCCTAATAATAAAGTGGGGAACTGAAAGAGGAGAAAGGGGAAAATGGAATTTGGCCCTGCAAAGCACCTAAACACATTTTTAATCTTAAAGAAAAGAAGCTAAACAGGATTGTGTGTTAGAGAGTTCTGAACTGAAGCCTTTTTTTGGATGGTATAATCACTGCTTCTGAAAAAAACCTGCCTTAGGGAAAGGGTTTCACTTGAAACCACACTTTCAATTAACCATTGTCATTAACAACAGGCAAACAACAAAGGAAAAAGCAACTTGCTGTGAGAGCTGCTGGTGAAGGGAGCTGGGATGATCTGGAGCTGGGAAGGCAGCTGCCCCACCTTTGCTTGCTCACAGAGGTGTGTCTGCATTTGCACACCACGCTTGGAGTTTTTTCCCAACCCAAAGGTTATCCATCCAACTCACTCACTTCTACCACCCCAGTGCTTCCCCTTCATTTGAATTACATGAGCTGACAAAGCAGTCAGAACCAATAACTCTCCGCTGGTTCTCTTTGTTCAGCAGCACACAACCTGGAGCCATTCTCCCACTCAGGAGAAAAAAAAATAAAAAATAAAATAAAAAAATGATGTTACCTGAATATTGAGCCTTCCTCGGTGCGCCCCGAGGCCGTAGCGCTTTGCTGTGGAGGCATGGAGCTGGAAGTCAGTAATTTTTAATGTCTCTAGACCAAGTGGAGGGCAATCTACAAAACAAAAGATTGATTAAATTTTAATTAAACAGAAAAAAAAAAAAAAACAACCACCCACAACAAACCCCAAAACAACAAAACAACACAAAACAAACAAGTATTCAAAGCCTCTGGATTTCGGCAGTGCCAAGCTGGCTGGGGTCCTCCCTGGGATAAAGGAGCACAGCAGTGCTGAGGTCAATGAGAAAGGGCAGCTCTCAGAAAATCAATGAGGCAATGCAGATTTACTCCGTTTCCAGGGGCTCGGAGAGTTATTACTGCTTGCTCTGTGCTTCAGTTTTCCACGGGCACGCACAGTATTTCCTGTCAAGTGCTTTTCAGTACAAAACGCCAGCAAAACGCCCTTTCTCTTTTGCTTTTTGGTGGTTTCTTTTTCATCTCTTGCTCGGATTTTTTTTTTTTTTCCTCCCTGCACTCATTCCAAGCTACTGTATGAAGTTATGTTTCTAATTAAAATCTGTTCTGGAAACTTCACTCCGAGTCCCTCCTGTTGCACAATAGCATCTGTTCCAGAGGTCTGGGAGCCCAGAGAGAGCTGAGCCCTGCAGAGGAGGTGATTCAGCACAAACAGAGCAATTTTGAACCAATATTGCATCTCTCTAAGCCCCAAACTCTGCACATCCTCGAGGACAGAAAAGCAAATGCCATTACTTCAGCAAAGCAGTGCTCAGAGCTCTGGCTTTGGAAGATAAGAGGTTGGGGAAAATCTGCTTCGTGATTATCAGACAAATGTTTGGCTTTTTAACCACTCACCAAAATGTCATGAGGTTATCAAAGTATGAAAGAATCGTTTGTGCTGGGAAAGCCCTCGAAAATCATCAAATCCAAGCACTCCCCCAGCACTGCCATGCTCACCACTATCATCCCCAAGTGCCACGTCCACACCTCTGTGAAATCCCTCCAGGGATGGGGACTCTGGCCTGGGCAGTGGGGATGCACCTGAGAATCTCCTCCTGCTTGCATTTAACTCCCAGGTGCAGTTTTGCATTGTTAGGCACAAACTGGCAAGACATGAGATTTCCCAGACTCCTCCTCAGCTCACAACAAACTGAAATCCCTCAGGAGAAATGTTACAGGCTGTCAATTCACGCTGCTGCTTCTTTGTTCATCCTTAGGAAGTTCTCACACAAATCCAGGGCCAAATGTCTCCTTCAGAAGTAGTAAAGACAAAAGCTAAAAATGAATGTATTTTCTCAAGTACCAACAGTGATCTTAGTCTTACATAAGAGCTGAAATGTAAGACAGCTCCTCATTTCAAAAGCTTTCAATTCAATTATCCAAAACAGAGAAGATACAGGATGTGCAATGAAAGCCAGAGGAAGGAATAGCTGGGAGGATTTTGGTTTGATTGTCTGATTGTTTTAATTTCATTTCCTTATAGAGTGTTGCATCTTTCATCATACTCCAACTGGAGGAAGTCTCAGGCTCTGACAGATCTCTACTGGGAGTAAATTACATCGTTGGGAGCTGCCTGCCTTTTTTAACAAGTTTGGTCCTCAAGGCAAGTTTGGAAATCAATGTCATGGTGCAGTCCTGAGAATGCTTTGGCACTTTGGTGTATATTCCTCTGTGAACAATATCAACATTCCCCACCCTCAAAAGTCACCCAGAATTACCTGTGCCGGGTCTGAGCTGAAAATAAAGGCGAGCTGAAAAATAAAAGCAAGCTGGCTTTGCATGCTCAGTTCATGAAATATCATTTAATTCAGTGTTTATACTGCCCCTACCAAAGCCAAGGGGCAATCTACAGCTACTGCTGGGTGTTATAAAGTAAAAGCTGAAAGGTCTCTGTGTTTCACATCCTGTTCTCTGCTGCCAAACTGCAGCAAAGGTTTATGGAGCTACCCCAGGTGCCACATCCCTGCTCCATGGGATGCACAGTCCTTATCCACCACTTCTTTTGGCTGTGCAAAATCCTATTCTGATGAAAGCTGTAGGAAATGCACCATTTCTGAGCCTGGCACCTGCCTGTCAGAGCAGGCTGAGGTTCCCTGCAGTGACTTTCACCTGCCTGTGCAGGTACAAGAAGCGGGTTTGGCTTTAGTCAGAAGGAAATGTTATTAATTCACTATAAAGCTGCAGAATTCCTGGGTTGCCTGTGGATTTAGGCTGCAAGATGGGTATTTCCAGACTGGAAAAAAAAATTTCCCTTTTGGTGTTTATCTCTGTTTTTAGAGAAATTGAAGCTTAATAATAAATGTTCATGTGGATCTCAGAGAAAGGCGCTTGACTGCTCTTCATTTTTCAAGGATGAATTACTTGTGCTGTCTGTGGATGCATCAGATTACCAGGCCAATATTAGGAAATGCTCAATTTAGCAGGAGCTGTTAATGAAACCAAGATTGGGCACAGACAGAACTGATGAAAACCTGGCAATGTTCACAACACTCTCCTTCCCAATCTGCTCAAGCATTACAATACTCCAAGAGAAATCAGGAGGATCTTTACCATCAATTCAACAGTACCCTGGAAATCATTTTTTTACAGCTATCCATACAAATTAATAGGAGAGCACCTGTTTTCTCTAGACTTTAGGTTGTGACTTCACCAATTAACCATATAATTTCTTTTTCTTTTATCTTGGTAAGAAAAAAACTGAACATTTTTCTCCAACACTTGACTGAAAATTAATGAAAATACTTTCTTCCACTGTTGGCTCCTCTTTCTCCAGTGGCCATCCCAAACTGGGAGCAGAGCAGCAGGATTTGCATTTGAAGGCCTTCAGATATTTCCATCTGTTTAACCCTGCATGGGGATGATATTCTTGGAATCATCAAGACCATTGTTTGCAGCAGCTTGGATGTATGGAATTCATGCAGTTTTCCACAAGAGAAGACTTTTGATTTTGCTTTAAAATAAAATTGTGTCTTCTATTTATAGCCATGATATTTGAATATTAACACTTTAGGAATATGAATGTTTTCCACATGCATACGAATTCCAGCATCAATAAAGGGATGAAAAGAGGAGCACGTAGATCAGAACAATTTGTAATGCTCAGAGATGGTGGGGACAAATTTTTCAATACAGCCTCTTCTAATTACCTCAAATTTACTCATTATAATACAACAAAATCCAGCTGATTTTGCCATATCACTACTGAAAAAAACACAAAAAAATCTGAGTCATACTGTGAATTTCATTTTGGATAAATTATTTTGTTGGTCTGTGTGTCCCCTGCTTCTTAAAGCTACTGGAGATAACCAGGGCAGCCCAGTTTTGAAAAACATATGGGAAAAGGAACTGATTTATGGCATTCATAAAATCTTTGCTTTTTAAAGTATTGCTTTAATATATTTTTTATTTAACTTGAAGAAATATTTCATGAAACAATGAAAATTGCCACCCAGTCAGTGGGGCTGTCTCAATGATTTTGTAGTCTCTATGCCAGTTTGAAAAAAACCTTGGGGAAAGCTACAGAAATTGGACAGCAGGAATGACCAGAGATTGTGTGAATCTACTGCACAATGGATTCAGCTGGAAATGACCCAGTTATTTGGTTGTTCCTTTAACCAGCTGAAAATGTAATCATTAGAAAACACAGGGAGTTCAACTGTGGCTTTGAGACATTGAAATGCAAGTCCTGTGTACATAAGGACTTACTAAAAAAAAATGCATTTCTGGTTTAGAGAGACAAAAAGCAAACATTAAGCTTGAAGGTGCAGGGAAGGGGCTGTTGTGGACATTTCTTCCTTCCTGGCCCACATTCAAGCACGATTTTGTGTGTGATTTGCAGCCATGGACAGGTATTCACTTCAGAAACCAGCCATTAATAAGATGTCTGTCTCAAATGAATTAATTCCAAGCCTTAAAAAGGGACAGGGCCTGGATTCAGAGCTGATGACATTTGTGGAAGTGTCTTCTTGTGAGGTTTTCATTCCAGAACAGCTTTCCTACAGCAATGCTAAATGGCCACATCTCCGTGTCCATTATTGTCAATTATTCCTCTCCCACGAGTCCCAGCCAGGGCACCAAGGCAGTTCTGGTACCTGGGCACTGTGGGAAATCCCCTGTCCCTAAAAATCAGCAGGAGAAACCCTCAGGAATTACCTCAGTCTCCACCCCATCTCTCGAAATCTGAATTTGCCTCTTATTCCAGGTCTGCCTATAGGGAGAACAACACCTGGATGTGCAGCTGAGCTCCCTCCTCAAGCCAGCAGGGGCTCAGTTTGCAATCTCAGCATGTGTGGGGGATATTTGAAAGCAGCTTCATCCTCATGATGGCTTTGTCCCATTGCTGCAGCACCTTCAATTGGAGCTCTGGTCAAAAACTCCAACTTCTGCAGAGCCCATGTGGTTTCCTTCACTCCTGCAGTGTAATTACAGCTGCTGTGCTGCAGTTTTAGCTCTTCTGCAGCACACAACTGTATTAGCAAGGAAAACACTGGTGTTCACCTCTACTGCCTAAATTGTTCATTTATTTTATTTCCTTCTGGTCTAAAGAATGCCAGACAAGTCCAGATTGCCCTTATGGCTCTTGTATCTAATAAAGATGCATTCAGGAAATCATTCTGTCCTCCTCTTTCAGAGGCAAAGCAGACAAACAATTCTTTAACTTCGAGGGAATTTTCCATCAATTTTGGAATATGTTCAGCTTCTCAAATGGAAGGGCAGAGAGAAGCATCAAGTTTCCTCTTCAGTCCATATCCTAAGAGCCATAGCTGCAATCCTCTTCAATTCCTACAAGTCTGTGCTGGTCTAACTCCTCATGAGCAGAGGTACTGGGATCTGGAAATGGAGAAACATCAGCTTTGTGCAGTCTGACAATCTCCTGTCCCAGGGGAGATACAGGAGTTAAGTTCTCCCTTAAACAGAACACTTCAACATGCAGCTAAGAGGCAAAACTGTGAATTTACCTACAGGTACAGGTAAATTAAGCACACAAAAAAGGTGCATATTTTGTGGGAATTAAGATTTAATGTCCATTGTACCATTCATACTATTCTTTATAGTCTTGCACAAAATTTTCTTAATGAGGTCAGTATCATACATTTTGCCCTAGCAGCTAAATTTAGAGGTTTTCCTGTGAAAAGTGTGGTTGATAATTCCTCTTCCAGCAGCAGAAACTCTTAATGGGAACTCTGGCAGTCTAATTTCTGGGGCTAAAGTTATACTTAGGTCACAGGCATGCAAAGTACTTTAACACTGCCATGCACCTGCAAGGTGAAATAACAGTAAAAGCACATTTCTGACAACCTTCACCTTGCTGAAAATACCTTTTGATTACTTTTCTGTGATGGACAGCCCTTGTAGGGGGTGAGTAAAACAGAATAAAGTGTTACATTTTCTAAGCAATTTGTTTTATATATATAACATAAATATATTTATTTATGAGGGCTTTGGGCAGGGGGTGTGTGTGCAAATTTGGTCTCTGAATGTTGCTGTTTTGATGATGTGATCATGGAAGTGTGAAATTCCCACAGATGTTCATGACTCACACTCCACAGTTGCTATGGCCCAGCTTTTCCCTGGAAAAAAAAAATGTCCATGGATTTCAGTCTGAGTGGTTTTCTGACTCTGCTCATATCTGAAGTGTTGCTAACAACAATTACAAGTTTCTTTTCTGGCCTGATTTGAGACCACCAGCCACCCTACACCCCAAATCATTTGAAGCAGCATCTTGAGGCAGCTGAAAGTTCTTCAAACACCTTTTGCTTTTATTTACTTTTTTTTTTTTTCTGAAAAGCCCATTCCCAGAGCACTGCCAGACCAAAGCAAGCAAAGTGCCCTTACAACAAATCCCCCTGCACAGAGATTAAAATACTGAATTGTAGTCCCAGATCACAGATCAAATAAAGAATCAGGGAGATGCCAACATTCCCCACCCTGAGACCACATTAATTACTGGCTAATGTTGCATTGAAACTGTTTATTTTTCTAGGACAAGCAACAAATGCTGCATTGAGGTCTTCAACATTGGGGCCTTCTCTCAGCAGGAAACATCCACCACAGCACTGCAACATTCACTTGTGATTGCTCTTGAAGATGTAAAAACAAATAAAGAACAAATGAAGAATTATCTGGGTTCTTTAGGTCAGGTCTGGCATGAAACCAGACGAGATGCTGAAAATATATGTTTTCATTTTCTCTCATTAGCTTTTCACATTTTTTGCTCTCTCACAAGCCCAGGTTGTGGCTGGCTGGAGATGCAACAAAACATTGAGCAGGAAGAGCTTCTATTATTCCTGGCACAGCTGGAGGCAGGAGTTTCCAGAGTGCCTGGGAGTTTTCTGGCCAAGCTTTCAGACTCAAGAGGTTCATCTAAACTCCAGACATCACATTCACTCCCTGAGCTGCCTTCTGCTGCCACCAGCCTGGCAGAGGATGGGATTTGTGATGTGGCACGAGGAACCCTCCAGTTTGTGCCCACATCTGCAAAGATCTCCCCTCTCTCTACAGAGAAAATATTTCATTTAATCACTCTGAAGAAAACATATTTTCTTTCGTGGCCAAAAGAGCCCAGCCTGAAAAATACTGTATCAGTTCTTAACTTTTTTTTATGAGCTTTGACAAAGGCTGAATTCTGTGCTATTAATTTCAAAATGTCTCCTCTGATGTTTTTTTTCTGAAGCACAGGGTGAAGACTTTCTGTAATTCCAGCTGAAGCCACATAACTGAGTACAGCCATCAAAAATGAGAACCATCCTCTTTTTTATTCCAGAGCCAAACAAACAGGCTTAGCCAAAAAAAATGGAGAACAAAACTGAGACAGACCACTTGCACAATGGCTGGGTATAGGACAAAAATTACCATTAAAAACACATCTTCATGCCAGAAATAGCTAAAAATACCAGGTCACTGAGGTGTACTGCAAGAGCAAAGATTCTACACAAAGAGCATTTATTGTAGCCATCAAAAATAAACATTAAAACTTGGAATGCCATTAACAAGTATAAAACCAAGACAGAAACAACTCAGATCTTAAGATACAACCCTGGCTCAATAAATGAGACATCTTAGAAGTGCTCAAGTTTAACCAATCCAATTTGAGTGCATTTTACCCAAAATAGCAGAAATATATAAGAAGTTGTATAAAACTGGCTTGTGGTGCAAATATTCCCCTCCATCAGAGCTGCAGCAGGAATTCTATACAGCAGTAAATATATCCAACATATCCACGGTTGGTATAGAACATTCACTGGGCAGAGTGACAGCAGTGTCATGAAATTTCTTAAACATACATAAACTGGAAAGCGTCCATAAGTCCTGGTCCCAGACATACACATTTACTGAGAATTCTGGCTGGCTTTTGAGGATTTTGCAACAGAGCCATGCTTTTGGAAAACAAAAAACAAAAAACAAAAAACAAAACAAAACAAAAAAAAAAAAAAAAAAAAAAAAAAAAAAAAAAAAAAAAAAAAAAAAAAAAAAAAAAAAAAAAAAAAAAAAAAAACCACACATGGATTTGAGGTGGTCCAAAGGAAGTATCCAAGTGAGAGATCACAGGAAAGGGGCTGTAAATGCCCCACCCTGAGAATCAGAATTGCTCACCTGGGGCTGAGATACACAAGAACAGCTCCAGAAATCCTCTGGAAACACCTAACTCCACTGGAATAAATGGCACTACTCTGATATCACCCAGCTTTCCCCTGCTCTCTCTCTGTAGCACACAGGTGAAGCCCACACACATGGAGCAGGAAAAAAACCTGAGAAACTGTAAAGTTCTCCTTAGCAGTGAGGAACCATTAAGTTTTATCCCCACTGCTACAGTCACCTCCACTCCCAAGCCCTAAATTTACACTTGGGAAGGACTGAAATCAGCAGCTTCCCAGTCAGTTCCACTTAATGTTATTCAAATTTTAATCCAGTTAAGCTCCAGCACAGACAAAACTGTATTTTTTTTACTCCTCAACGAGGCAGAAAATGAGCTGAAAATGATACTGAACCAGACACATTAACTTCCTTCCATGATGTAGCTCAAAGCCTAGCACAAGTAAATCATGGATGTGCATAGAATCACTGGGCTCTTCAGTTTTGGGTTTCATAGGCTGTTTTCTACCCGTTAAGCTTTCACAGAATCACAGAATTTCTAGGTTAGAAGAGACCTTCAAGATCATTGAGTCCAACCCAGCCCTGACACCTCAACTAGACCATGGCACCGAGTGCCACATCCAGGCTTTGGTTAAACACATCCAGGGATGGTGACTCCAGCACCTCCCCAGGCAGGCCATTCCAGTCCTTTATCACTCTTTCTGGGAAAAACTTTTTCCTGATATCCGACCTGTATTTCCCTTGGTGCAGCTTGAGGCTGTGTCCTCTCCTTCTGTCAGTGGCTGCCTGGAGAAAGAGACCAACCCCAGCTGACCACAACCACCCTTCAGGGAGTTGTAGAGATCACCCCTGAGTCCCCTTTCTGCCTTAGCTCCTGGTGCAAGGCAGAAAACTCCAAAGCCACGCTGATGAAGCAGCAGGAGCTGTGCCTTTAGGCAACCCAGAGTCATTTGTCATCTGAGCTGAGAGCTGAGATGTCATCTTTCATACTTTTATCATTAAAGTTAAAAATAACTCAAATTGCCAACAGAGTGCAGGCTAGCACAGCCTGTGTCTGCAGCGAGACCTGGGTGAGGATCATCCCTCTGACCTGAGCATCAGTCCTCCTCTGCTGCCTTGGGAAAAACTCATCCTTGGTGATTGGAAATCTTCCCAACAAGGCGCCGCTCCTCGGCGGTGACGCTGAAGTTGGAACACACAGCTGCAAACACAGCTCCATGCACCAGCAACACCCTCAAAGGTGGGCTGGGATTGCCAAGCCAACCCTCACCCCTTGGAATTCCCACCCTTTCTCCTCCAGCAGCACTGAGGGAGCCTTGCTGGGAGGCTCTGCTCCAGCTTGGAGCTGTCACCCTGCTCTCCCTCCCTGCCCAGCCCTCTGCCAGGCTGCACATCTGGGATAAATACTCGACCTATATAAGGAGCCTGTGACAGGAAATACCTCAAACCAGTCCAGCTTGGTTTTAAAACCTTTTATAAAGTGTAAGGTTTGAGTTTTATGAAGACCTGGTGTGTCTGCTCTAGCAAGTTTAGACACTTATACACTTTTTTTTTTTTTCCTAGCATCACATCTGTTGTTATTATTTCATAAGAAACAATAAGAGAAATTAATAAACCCAAAAACTTCTCATAAGGCATAAAAGTTTTCATAGTGCCTGGAGCTGTTGCCCAGACAGTGATTCCAGAAGAAATTTGTGTGGTTACAGTAAACCTGAACTCAAGCTTTGTAATCCTTCCCAACCCTTAAAAAGGAATCAGTTTATAAGTTCTACAGCAGAGTGAAAGAAAAAATAAGCTTGGTTGGGTTGTCTGCTTCTCACTTAATTACTCTTTTTTATTCAACTGATTTTTCATTCGATAAACTGCATATTCTTTGAATTCTTGAGTATTCTTTGACACACTGCTCTAAGACAGCACTAAAATGTCAGAAGTAACTCATACATTTAAATCCCAAACAGTGGAAAACTGCCTCAGTGGAGGGATAAAAAATTGGCCAGGTGCACGTAGAAAATAACCAGAGGTTCTTTGGATATATCCAGAAGTGCAGAAAAGCAAAAGATTTAGGAACTCATATAACAGAGCTTTCTTGTTTCCTTTAAAGCCCACTATGCCCAAGCTGTTGCACCCTTGAGAAGCACCCTGCGAGCAGAGGATTTAAGAGTTCAAAGCACCAAGAAGCAACATTTCAAAAAATAACTCTGAGATCTGAGAGAATCAAATCCAGGCCTGGATTGAAGTGTGAGTACTCACTTTTATTAAAAAGAAAATAAATAGAAAAACCAACCCAAACCAACAACCAAAAAACCCACACCCCAAACCAAACCCCAGAAATTTAAAAAAAAAAAAAAAGGAAGAAAAGAGGAGGGGAATTGCAGGGGGGGCATGAGAGGGGCTTCCCTTGGGAAGAGGTCTCCAATTGGCATTTGGGCTCACTCGGGGGACACAAACCCCAGGACAGCACAGGAATCCCACTGGACAATGTGGAAAATGTAAGGACAGAGCCCAGCTTGCAAAGGGCATCAGTTCCCCTCCAAAGCAGTTTTAGAGAAAAGCATGGTTTTTAAGGAGCTCAGAAAACTCCCTCTGCAGCCAGGCTCTCCCTTTCCCACATTCCATCAGGTGTGGTTCCCTGAGTTTTTGCTCTTCTTCCCAAGGATTTCAGCTCTCAGGTGACTTTTTAGCTTTCATGTGCCCATTGTGAAGATGACATTTGGAATACCAGAGTCTCTCTGTCCAACCTCCCCCTCTCTACCTGCCTCCAAAATATTCATGGAAAACTCAAGCTTACCGAAATATTTAATAAATTTTCAAATGCCTCAAGCCCAAGCAAGCACCAGGAATCTGTGGATTTAAAAGCTGGGTTATTACTTTTTAAATTCTGAACACTCAGCATTTTCTCAAGGCTCAGAGCTTCCTGTCTGCAGAAAGAGAAATGCTAAAACTGAGGAAGACATTGCTTTTGGGTATCTCGGAGAAGATTGTGGGGAAGGTTTGGAGCTTAAGTTGGGAAGTTGGTGTGAAGCTCCAGCTCCAAGCTATGGAGCAAAGGAGATAAAGATTTAGGAAGGTCTATCAGCCACTGTCTGGATGAGCTGCTGAGGTCCAAAAGAAAGAATCGACATGAACAGAGGACTCTGGTGCTTCATCCAACTTTCAGCATTCCCATCTTTTTTAAGTCTATAACTACAGATATACACACAATTCTTTACTATCAACTTCATGGAAGATCTCAGTTGGTCTTTGGGAATCACATTGATTACAGGAGAATGGTTTTGCCAGGTACACACCTTAAATAATTCACCAGCAGCCCCAGGCTGATGTACAGTCACACAAGAAGTCTGTCTGGCAATTCATTAAAAAAAAAAAAAAAAAA
>VWYO01010091.1:370242-383304 GCA_013400275.1 Rhadina sibilatrix
AAAAAAAAAAAAAAAAAAAAAAAAAAAAAAAAAAAACAAAAAAAACCCTCCTTGCAATTTCTGAGATGATTGGAAGCGGGCGTCTGTTGTCATTGATTGAAACTTCCTGTATTTCAATTCTTTTTGGCGTTTTTGCCTTTTCTTGTTGCAGGAACGGCCGGGCCTACGCTCACCTGCTGCCACCACAGCAGAGACAGCACTGTCCTGGGTTGTAGAGCCAAATCTGTGTATTCTATTTTCATCTGTGGGAGAGAGGCCTGACACCTTCTGATAATGGGCCATTAGCACCCCCCCCAGGCTGTACCCCGCCCCCAGAGCTGCATCTGCATTTCCATCACCCCATTGTGAGATGCATCACATGCCCCTGGCAGTGGGGTGGGGGCAGGCNAGCCGGGCTCCAAACTCAACCCCAGCCTCATCCCTCCCATGACCGGCTGGGAATGTGGAATCTGCTGGCTGCAAACATCGCTCCCAGCTCGAATTCCCAGCGATTTTCCCCTCTGGAAAGCTCTAATGAGAGGTTGTTTACAGAGCACTGCTCCTGCCCTGCGGTGCTGGGGCCTGCGGCCAGCTCCGGGCTCCAGCAGCCCCAAAAAGCTTCCTTCAGAACACCTGGATTAGTGATCCCCTGCATTCCTGTCTCCATGCCCTTCCAGACAACCCAGTTATTTCGTAGCTTGGGCTTCCATGGCCTGTGCCATCGTTTCAGGTGGCTCCTGGTTCCATTTGTTACACTGTTGGTGTTCTCCCTGCCAGTTTTTCCACCAGCTGTATTTTCTAAGAAATTAGGATAAACCCAAGAGGTTTTATTATCAGCCCAAACAGCCATCTGTTGAGGCAACACTGCCTTCAGAGACAGATATTCCTGCTTGCTCTGTCAGTCTTTTTCAGTTTCTTGTCAGAAAATAAATAGCTGTGCAACAAAGAAAGGTTTAAAATGGCACGGTTGTGATCGTGGTCTCTTCAGAGTGGACAGTATTGTGCCTCTACAAACTACTAGAAACTATTGATTCTGGAGAACCAAAAAGGAAAGTTTGTCTTTCAACAGATAAGGAGCAACACTGCACTCTTTAAACATCAGGTTTAGGGCTCGAGAGAGAGGAAAACTTTCCTTTTTCCATAAGTTACTCCCTTTCCCCCAGGCACAGGAGGGCTCCTTGCATATTTTCCTTTCTTTCTACTACAACAACACAAGGTCCAACCACGAGCACAGAAATCTGAGCAGTAGCAGAGCAGAGTGCTGCTCTGAACTCTGGCACTGAGTTGCTGTGTCAACCTGCTCATGTTGCTTAAACTCTCTGTAACTCACTTCCTCCACTCATTCTCCTTGGAAAGTGTGCATTTTTCTGCAGCTACCAGCATTATTCACTTGTTCTTCCACGTGCATTTGTATATTAAACACAGATAATTGTGGTTTTGTGGGGGCTTTTAAAGTTTATATCAAGATTAACAATAATTTATTTGATTGTGAAGGGTGCGCCACCATCCTAATGAGAAGACAGGAAAATTCTTGGCATCTTTCCAATAGTGTCACCTGCACTCATTCTGTTTTGTAATTTCTGGAAGACTCTACAACCTGTATGCTCTCAATAAGTTTTAAGGCACCTTTTGAGGTGTCATCTCTACAAATTTCCTGGTTAAACTGGTGATAAAGCGTAGTCATGGTTTTCCTTTACCACAAAAGGGGAAAAAAAAACCCACCTAAAATGCCAGTTATGGTTATAGTTGATTCAAATAAAAAGGCACTTTCCAAAGAAAATGAGGCAAAAAAAAAAAAAAAAATAAATCTATACTTTTCACTGAAATTACAACATTCCCTAATGGGGAAATATGGTGTGCAAAAATTTGAATTATACTCTAAATGTCAATTTCTGTGTACAGCAAGTGTGATACTCTCTGATGTTTTTAAGGAGAGCTAGAAGATTTGTTACTTTTCAAAAAATCTCCACAGCTCCTGAATTTAGGGCTGTGACCCCAAGAGGATCACATTTGTAGACATCTCATAGCTGGCTGTGTCAGTGCTGGTTTTTGGTGGTGCTGGCCATGGATCCCTGTGTCCTTTGGGATGTCAGAGGGATTGCCCAGGAAGTACCAGGAGAAAATGCAGCAGGAGCTGTGCTGGTGGATGTAGAGCAGCCTGAACTCTGCAAATGCTGCTAATGAGGGTTTAAAACTGAGGTCAGGGATTTGGGTTTGTCCAGGAAAACATGCAGTTTGGTAATGATGGATAACTTCTGGCAATGAAGTGTAACTTCTCCTTTCTCCACACTTGTCATTAATTCAGGCTATTTCTGAAGAATAGGCTCATGATCTGGATGGTAAAAATTGTTATAATTGGATATTTAACTCCCTTTCCAGACGCTCTGGGGAGCTGAATGCTCTTGGACAAAAGCAGCAGAAACTCTTCAAAATGTCCAGAATGTTGACATTCTCGAAGGCTGATCTCATCATGCAGCTTTTTAAAATAAAAGGTTGATATGTGTGTGTGCCTACAATTAACTCTTCTTTCTGTGTGGCTCTGGGTAGTTAATGATTACCACTTCTATTTGCATGACAGTGGTCAGAATAGATTGGCTCAGATTGCTCCTGTTTCATCTCTAAATAAGTGCAGATCATCATAGCAAATAAACAGCAGCAGCAGCCAAGCTGACCTTTAAATATAACATGCAAATGAGCTCAGTACAAATAATGACCCTCATTAGGAGGAGGGTGTGAGTGTCCCTCTCTGCACAGCTAGATGCTCTCTCAGGGAGTTTCTTGCTTCTGGCTTGTATTGATATTAATTCTAAAAGCCATCCCTCCTGCCCAGACCTGTTTGAGTCCCCAGATCCCCCCAGCACGTATCCTGTGACAAGCCCAGGGAGGATGGGTTAATTTAAGCTGTAAATGGAATTTTTAGATGCCCAGACAAATGTTACTGTGTCCCCCAGACAGGCAGTGAGTGAGGGAGCATCTTCTTGGGAGAGGAGCTGCAGGAGTGTGAGTCCCTGTTTGCCTTGAGGGCTTCTGGGTTTCCATCATTTCCCTCATTTTGTGATCTACTTCTTCCTTCTTTTTTTACCCTTCTTTCTTCTCTTTGTATGTTATTGTGGGTTCACCATGTGGCCAGGGGTGATTGGGAGATTTCCAGGGACATTTGCCTCACTGATCCTGATTTTCCCTAAAATCCATGGGCATCATTGTGCAGACACCAATTGTGCAGCTGCGTTCAAATACAGAGCCAAAATCTGTCTCAAAATCAGAACAAAAACTATAATATGCACTACATAATACCCATTGCAATAAAATTCAAAATTAACAGTGTTTTATGGTGACTGAGCTACTTGTGATGTATCTGCCCACATAAATTCTGTATTGGCTGTTAACAAATCAGTTCAAGCTATGGGCTGTCCCTCACCCAGAGCATCAATAATCTGTATTTCATAAAATTAAGAATATGGGAAAGGAAAGCTGTAGCAGTAATTTTAAATCTCTGTGGCTTCCATATTCTCTGTCAAAATCCAACAAGCCAGGCCAGTTGAAACAAAAGTTTATTAGAGAAAACTCCCTCACAGTATGGATATAAAAACCTAATTAATCAACAGAACAGGCTAATTAAAGAATCAAACTGGGATTTGGTAACCACATCCAGAGCACTAGTAAAATTAATTACATGGCTGCACTCAATATGTTGTGATGACTTGGGCCAAGAGATTATGACTCTGGAATCTCCTTTGATCATCAGGAAAAGGTGAGAGAGGTCTGGTGACCAGGTTCACATCAGCTGGGCATCAATTAGTGCAGGAGGCCCTCTAAAGCAGAGTCCACTTTTAGAATTTTTTAGAGATTTAGAAATCTCTAAAAAAAAAAAAATTTAGAGAATTTTAGTAATCTCTGAAAAAATGTAGAGATTTTTAGAAATCTCTAAAGAGATTTCTGCAGTGCCACTGGCGACAGTGGCAGAGCCAAATGTCTGTTTACTTACAGCTTCCTGAAAATGTCTTTGAAATTATCTCCATTTCCATAGATCCATTTACAAGAGTTTGCACAGAAATGTTCATTATAATTAATAAAAAAAAGCAGCTGCCAGGACCATCCCTGTTGCTTTCTCCAGCTCCCAAGGTGGCTCATGCTGAGCCCCATCACTGCTGCCACAGCTGAGTGCTCTGGGCCTGCTGCTTTGAACTGATCCTGCCAGACTGGAGCACGTGCAGCTTTAAATTGCTGTAAATCTGGTGCAGACAAAATTAGCATTTTGTTCTGGCTGGAATAGGTGACCCAATCCTGGCTTCCACAAAGTGAATTTACTCCCCAAGGACTGTCATTAGTGATGTGTCTGCAGCCAGCTTGCCCTATCCACTCCTTTTTCCTTCTTGAGGTGCCCCTGTGCTGGTCACAGGGATGCTCCCTGTGCCCCCAGGAGGGATCCTTGTTTCTTCACCATGGATTGCATGAATCTGCAGGATTCAGCAGCCCCAGGGAAAGCCCAAGGGGAATCCAGGTCCATCAGGGGGAGGGGAGCAGCAGTCAGAATAGAAAAAAGAGCCTCACAGCTAATGTTCACAGAACATAAACCTGGAGTTTCAACCAACACATTCACTTTGCACTAGCAGAGCTTCTGTTAAAGGTCTGTTCCCACATTTTTTATGACAGCTGTGAAAATCAATCAGAAAGCTTCAGCCTTTGGACTGTTCCTAGCTTTGGTGGCATTTGCAGGCACTGTAATTTTACATTTTTAAAACTTCATGTCTTTCTCCTGCTCTGGATGGGGATGCTGAGACACACAGTCCAAAACAGAACCAACACACCACAGAATTTGCCCCCTCTCTCAGTGTCAAACCCAGAGCCTTGTGGTTGCCTGGTTCTCACTAAACACAACATTTCAGCTTGAGCCATCTCTCTCAGTAGTGTTCTGAAAAATAACAAGTTCAAGGTGAAATCTGAGACTTCAAAATTTTGAGGAAGGGAGATGGGGGAGAAGGTATTTTTGAGTCCCACCACGGCTGAAATGCCAGTGTTTGCAATGCCAACCCACACACCTCTTGGCAGCTTCTGGAAATGTTTCAGAACACAGCTATGAGAAGGTTGCCAGTAGAAGAAATTCTGCCTTCCAAAAGCTTAAATAGTTGTTTTTCTGCACTATGCAACTGGACTCTTGGCTGTGGGTTAGAAGTCCCCTGGGTGGAAGTAGGTCTCCAACAGCAGAGGGCTCTTTTGGCTCAGCAAATGATGGAATTGTCAGCCCTAGTAGCTGAAACCAACTGATAAAACAAATTAAAAGCAGAACAGAAACGAGCTGTGAATTTAAACAGCAAGGCTAAGCTTTATTGGAACAGCTCAACTGCTGACAGATGTGATAGAGAAGTGAGAATGTCTTTAAAAGCAAATTTTGCTGTAGAAATAACCTAATAAAACACTCCTTCTAGCCGGCATTAGGTAGTAGATCAAATTGGATTATCATAACAATCCACTCCAAATTTACAGATTCTTATTCCCCTATGAGAAATGTTAAAAGTTGAGGATTGGGATGTTTAATATGATTTTAATTCTTGCATTTTATATGTTGGTATTCTAGAAATTTGTTTTGATGCAAATGCTGTGCACAGGATTTTCACATTTTATTGAGTGAATTTTTGTTTCGCAGTTCTGAATTTGTTGCTGATATTTACTGTAGAAAACATTGCTGTATCCCCCTATTCTATGGGGAAAATTGTGATTAATGTCTGTATAACCTGAGCCTGCCAATTAGAGGTTACTTAGCATCATGAGTAAATACAGCGAAATTATTTCAGCCTACACGTGGGGTCTCTTTGTGGGACACAGGGAATATTTGAATGTGAACTGAATACAGGCAGCTCTCTGAATTTCATAAATAAATACCATATGTCAAACCTTTTCACAGGCCCCTGTGTAAATTGTTGGTTTGTTTGCACTCTGTAACCAGATGTTGTTCTGTAAAATATCTCCCATGCTGGGGGCTGTAACTACAGGCTGCAGAGAGCAGAAGAAACAGAGTTCTTGCCTTTCTTCCTTCCAGGTACATCACTTTGTAACATTTTGCCTCTTGCTCAGAATGGATCTGGTATGGATTTACACACCCAGGAAGCAGCAGGTGATATTTATGCAATGCCCAGTGCTGGCATTTCCATCAGCCTTAAAAAAACTACTCTTTCTCCTCTTCCTTGGAGGTGATGCCACCTTTCAGCTCCCAGGGACTGGGTGAGCCTCATGCAGAAACCTGTTCCTTTTGAAGAAAAAAGAGCCCAGGGAGCAGGGTCTGACTGCACATCCCTGAAAGTGAGCAGGTTTATGGAGTCACAGAATGGTTTGCACTGGAAGAAGCCTTAATGATTATCTTGTTTTCAACCCTCCTGCCATGGGCAGCAGATCTTCCCACTGGACAGGGTTTTCAGAGCCCCATCCAACCTGAATGTTCCCTCCTTCATTGTAAAAAGCTTCATCCTTATCTAATTTTAATCATTTTATCTCATCTTAATTGACCCTCCTTTTGTTTCCAGGGCCTCCTTCATAAACAATAAAAGGCTGGGGAGGAAATAGAAAGAAAAAGGGGCAATTTTGAGTATTTCTCTCTCATGACAACTGCGGGAATTTCAGTGCCAGCAACTTCTCAGAGCTAACTGCTCCTTTTGGAAAAAAACAAAAACAAAAACAAAAACAAAAACAAAAACAAAAAAAAACAAAAACAAAAACAAAAACAAAAACAAAAAAAAAAAACATGCAGCTCTTCACACACAAAGGGATCTGAGGCAGGATCTTCTTCAAATTCTGAATTCTGCAAAGCTTGAATCCCACTGAGAAAACCGTAGAGATTAAAGGGAAAGGTAGAGGGGAGCTCACAGACTTTGCTGAGTGCTCAGAGGGGTGAGAAGGACCCATTGTCCCTCTGGGAGCAATAGGAAGATCCAGCCATGATTATGAGTCTTGTGACAAAGGAAAGGCTTCCTTCAAATGATGAATACAGCACCTCACAACAATCTTCTGCTTTGATCTGCTCAGCTGCACTTGTCACTGCTCAAAACCTGTGTGCACTGTTTGCATTTGGAGAGGTCTGCAGCAATTAGAAGGAAGTGGGAAGAGCTCTTCTGCCATATGAGCTTGGCCCTTGCACAATGAACAGGCCACCAACTGCTGGGAAACTCCATCAGGAAACAGCATTTCAGTGAAAAATTAGCCTGCTAAGGAGCAAGTGCAGTTCTGTTCGACTGAACAATGTACAGAGAGTGTCTCTGAGCATATGGCTCCCCTATGATCCCCATTTAAAAACAATCTGAGCTGATCGATGAAGGGAATTAAAGGGTACATCCAGGCATTGTCTACAGCTGTCACAACAGAAAAATGCTTAATTTTCCCCCGTATAGGAACACAGAACTAAAAATTCTGTGAGGCCCCCCAGCCCTACCAGCGTGTTTCCCACACGAGCAGCAATAGGGGCAGAAGGCCTGGGTGATGTTCATCCCATAAATGCTGCTTTTAACCACCTACTGCCTTCACTCATGTCTGCTGTCATCTGATAGCAGAGTCTGTCTCTGGAAATAAAGCCTTAATGCATTTCACATCAGCAGTGTGTTACTATTTTCTGTTCCTACTATAGATTTCCCTGAGCCCATCATAGGCATTTCTGGTTTCAGGTTTGGAGGCAGAAGGTGATCAAATCAAAGTTGCCACTTTAGTAAGGGGAAGTGCTCTTCTCCTGAAATCTGAACAGCTTTGGAGTTCTGTACTGGGGAATATCCCACCCAATCTTTGCTGCTGGTGTCTCCATATTTATGCAGATATCTGGCACCAGGTATTCCCAGACACTTCCACCCCACAGACTCTACAGGGGCCAAGATGTTCAGGCTCCACGGCCTGAACAGGTCACCAGCATCACAGCAGAACTGGAAAAAACTTTGTAATGTGCTATAGAAAGTTCTTACAGCAAAGGGGACAGTGGGCAGGGGAAGAAATCATCTTTTAGATCACCTCCACATGAATTTTCAGGGATCATCTGTAGGTATCTGTGTCCTGCCTTCTCATGTTCTCAGCAGAAAACAGAGAAATCATGGAGAGGTAGAGACTTTTTTGTCAGGCTCTGGGTCAGTTTGTCCAAAGCATGATGAAATATCTTGATGTGGATTTGCAATTAAGAGAAATGGTTTTGTTCAGCTT
Organism: Rhadina sibilatrix; assembly: GCA_013400275.1. Lineage (NCBI taxonomy): Eukaryota > Metazoa > Chordata > Aves > Passeriformes > Phylloscopidae > Rhadina > Rhadina sibilatrix. The sequence continues at coordinate 378,391 of VWYO01010091.1, forward strand.
CAGATACTGGGGTAAAAACCAAGTCTTGAAACAAAATCTCCCAAATGTTTTCCTAATATTTTTTTCCTGTGGCTGAACTAATAATACTTAAGAAAATAACAAAGGACCCCTGGCAAAACCCTGGTAATACACATATATATAAAATCTTCTACCAAAAGCTCAAGGATGAGCTATTGATTTGATTCTTTGGTCCAAAAGGAACCATGGAATCCATTCCTCTTGGTCTTGGATTCCTCAGGGAAGCAAAGACACCACGTGAGCCCAGGTTTAAGGATCTGCCATGCCCCAAAGGTGAGATAACTCTCATTTCTGAGCTCAATTTCATATTGCAATATTCAGTTCATTCAGTCTGGAGATGCAGACCTGCCTTGTGCTTCCAAAAACCGATATGCATCATTAGTGCAATAGCGAGGCAAGGGTTTCTGTGTCTGAAACTCCCAATAATGCCAACGGTTTGATTTGTCCTTTTGCAACGTTTTCTTATCTGTGAGTCAGTACTGAGTCAGTATTTGCTTCTCTGATATTGAGCAGTAAAATCTATTCATCTTTATAAATACGAGGAGGCTGCCTTCCACACATCCTCACTGGCAGTGTTTTAATGAGAAACAACTTTACTGACAGAGCAATGGCACAGAAACCCCACACTCACCCATTGTTGGGCAGTGGCCATGGCAGTGATATCTTTTTTAATAAGCTTAACAGTTAAAATTCAGTGAATCTCAGCCCACATGGCTGAGGCAGCTGGATATTATCAAATGTGAGGTGTCAGAAGATGAAGATGATTGAAAGGAACTGTGACAGTCACTGGTGGAACCTGTAAACTCTTCAGCCAGGACCTTCAGTGGTAGTTTGATGCCCTGACTTTGATGGGAATTGGCAGTACCATGTTCCACAGCAAAATGTAAGTTTTACAAAGAAAAGGAAATGAAGCGGAACTTTTAAAAAGCAATACATAATTTAAAGCCTAGAAGAGATGCCTTGTAATGAGAAACTTCACATTTGTTCTGTGTTAACAAAGTGAAGATTGAGAGCCTCTTGTTTGCATTGAAAACATCTTTGCGGGTTGCAGAGATAATCAAGTTCTCCCTGATCTAATCTACATTTTGAAAGGGGAGAAGTGATCTTACTGGGCTCTTCAGCTGTCGAGTCCATGGAAAAGCATGCAGAGCTTTTCTCCAGAGTCTGATGGCTGTTGAGGACGGTGAGAAGTGCACATATAAAACCTCCAGGAAGCATAAGCATTTCAGAACCCTCGCACTGATGCCTTTCATTTCTTTTCTATTGCTGTCCTAAGCACACTTTCTCCACTCAGTGCCTCTCTTTTATGCATCCCATCTCCTTCTTTGCCTTTCCCATCTGGCTGCATTCCTGTCCAAAGGCACAGTATTTCTGAGGATGTACCAGGGTGATTTTAGGAAGCATCTCAGTTGTTATCCTGGCTCTGGACTGCTGTGTAAAAGAGCAGAGTGCCTCATATCCCACTATATGCTTGTTTTTTCCACAAGTCAATAGAAGCCTTTCTTCTTGGACTAGAAAATGTGTTGCACTGCTTCTCAATCCCAGCTTGTCCAAACCCTGTCCCTGCTATGATCTATTGATCAGAGCTGGTATCCTGATCTCCTGATTGCAATCAGGGGAAAGATAAATCTTAAGGTATTACAGCATTGACTGTAAACAGCATTTTTGCTATCAAGGTGCCTCTTTTCTGGCTTGTGCAAATGATAAAACTGCTTATGTGTTGTAATTGATTGTAAGTAAAGCTGACTTGAGCCATTCATGCTGTCTGAGTGATTAAAATTCTCCAGATGGATCCTCAAAATGCAAAGGTCATATAATTAGTCTCCCTTTAAGTGAGAAATTCTTTCTTCAGGGTTCATCTGCAAAACAGACTGGAGTACATAACATGGGTATCTCTGCAGAGTTCACTTCAGTATCTTCATGCTGCAGCACTTCCCAGGTGAGGAGAAAGGTCCCAATTTAAACACATTTTATACTTAATAGTGAGTGTCATATGAGCAGCAAGGACCTTTGTTATGAAGTTGTTAAGTAACAAGCTTAACTTTTTTCTTTTTTTTTTTTAACTTATTCCATGGTTTTAATCTCAATTTTGTCTGCTCCTTTAGTCTGTATGAACTACAGATGCATTTGCTACAAGAAAATATGGCTTTAGAAAGATGCCAGATCTTTATTTTCTGTATTGTAAGGTAGTGGAAATAAATAGTTTCTAAATTATTGAGGTAATCTCGATTATATTATTAATTGACTCATGAAATTATCTTGAAAATATAGAAAAGTCATTGTCCCTTCTGCTCTGTTTCTCCAAAAGCTCTAATTTAGATTAAAGCACCAGATGCTGTATCTCAGTGTAAGTCTAAACTATGAGTTTTATCCTCTATTTTCTGCCACATTTTCACTCTGATTTATCTATAGATGGCTGAAGTTTCTCTCATACGTAGGACAGGTACATACACTCCAAAGCAGAACTTGAGTGCAACTTTTCCATTAAAGTGCTTTATTTCCACTCAGACCAGAAGAACAATTTTAGTCAGTGTTTTCTGAGTTGCAGAAATATTTAATTTACAAAATTCCCATTTTAAAAAAGAAAGAAGTCTGTGCCAGTCAATGAATAGCCAAATCCTAAGGGATTTTTCTGCAAGCTGGAGGTTTTCTCTCAACCCAATTTCTTGTTTCATTGACCTGTGTGAGTTTAAACGCAGCTAAAGGAAAAGTGTGAGCCTGCCAAAGGGGATGCCAGGAGACAATCCCTGATGGAAAACATGGAATTGTGTCCCCTCAGAAAGAGTTCCTGGCCCCAGCTGGCCAGTGCACAGGGAAATGGGGACATTTACAGCAAATCTTTGATCCTCACTTGTGATCCTCCTAAGCTGTCCCTTCTTCACGGGTGCAAGGACAGGAACAGGACGCTCCTCCCTCGTTAATGAGCAAAAAGCTCCTCCAGGTGCCCCAGGGACCAGCAGCTTCTCTCCCCCAGACACAGAACTGAGGAGTTCCCCAGACTCCAGCTGCCCCACGGCCGATTTCCCAATTCCACAGGCAGACACAGAGCAAATCCCCTGTGCCAGGGCTGCTCCTTCAGCCTGAGCAGTGAGCTGCCTTCTCCATCACTCGGGAGGAAGGGTTTGGTTCTCCTCCTTGCCCGGCTTTGCCCACACGCCTCTCTGCTCAGCCCCGGGAAGCGGCTAAATGTTGTTTCCAGCCACTTGTCTGCACTAAACAAACCCTCTGCCGCCTCTGAAACACGCTGATGAATTCCAATCGATACTGAGCCTGGAGTCCGCACTCCTCGATGGGAGCACATTTTTCACGTGGCGGGCACATTTCGCTGGAGCTCCAGAGGCCGAATCCATCTGCGGCATCGTTTTTTAAAGGCAAACATTCCGGGTCATTATAAACTGCGCTAATCCCCCTTGTTGAAATTTGCATTTCTAAACCGTGATGCATTTGTCCCGTCACATGTTGTGGCATTCAACCAGGAGGTTAATTCACTGATTGACTTACCCCTTCTCCTCAGCCTGCTTTGCTGCTAATCTTCCATACAAATGGGGTTAGGGAATATAATTTAGATTTACCAGCAGAAACAAAGCGTCCAACAGCCCCGCTAGGGGATGGAAAGCGCAGGGAATTCAGGGGATAAGAAGAAAACAGCGAGGCTGAAGCAAAAAATCAAATTAGCACTAAAACCCTCGTGCTGGAAGTGGTGGCAATTAGAAGGAGCAAAATGGGGAGAGGAAATTTTCTGCTTCCAGCAAGCAGGGCTGGGAACAAAGGCAGAGGGGATGGAGAAAACAGCAGTGACCCTCACAGCTTGTGATGGGTGCTCATGAGCCCCCTTCTTGGGAGGTCTCAAATGGGGACCCAGTGGCTGGGCTGAAATGCCCCAGAGGTCTGTGGTGGCTTGAAGACCCCCAAAGGACACTGGCATGAGTCCCAAAGTGGCTGTCACTGCTGAGCCATGTCGGGGCAGCTGCACCACCATGCCTGTGATGGGCAGAAACCTGGTCCAGTTGATTTAAAGCACCCGAAACCACAAAAAACTAAAAGAAATAAATTAAATGATCCCATTCGTTGTTCTGAACACCTTCCAGCAAAACCCCCCAGCTGAGCGATCTTGCTCCCTGGGGAACAAAAAAAAAAACAAAAAAGGCCAAAAATTAGAAACGCTGGGTTTGTTTCTAGCTCAGTTTCTCAGCCTACCTCTCATCCTGCCTTGGCACAGAGCAATCCTGCCCCTGCAGAACCAACACCTCTCCACATCCATCTCTCCATGCTGCTCTTACAGTTTCAGGGCAATTTCTGCCCTGAAGGTAAATCCTGTCAGTCTGTCTATCAGCCCAGCCACAAGGAAATAAATGCTGATTATTAAAAGTATCATCAGCTCGCCAGCTTGGGGACCCAGCAGGCTCCAGGGACTCTCCAGAATCAGTCAGTGTGAAAGAAAACAGCAATTTTTGTCTAAGTGGCACAGGTTTTGCAATGTGCAGGGAACAGTTCTTTATATCGATTGTCAGCCTTGAGCTGCTCTGGTCATCACTATCAGCCAGCTGTGCCATGGAATGCCATGGAATGCCATGGAATGCCATGGAATGCCAGGAAATGCCAGGAAATGCCAGGAAATGCCTCTCCCATGCCAAGGGACTGAGGTACTGACACCTGATGATTTCCCCACGTGCACTCAGAGGAATTCCCAGACTTTTGGCTTGGTAAATTTTGTCCCCCCTGAGCGTCACAAAGGTCCAGAATAAAACCAAGCAGGTTGTTCCCACATCTTGTCCCATCACAGGAGCTCTGTGGAGGTGACACTGATGGAGGAGAGGGCTCTGTGTGCCAACATTGTTGGGTTGAAAGATGCTTTGATGTGATTTGGGAGAAATGCTGAAACCTGTGGTGGGAAGG
>VWYO01010108.1:0-10738 GCA_013400275.1 Rhadina sibilatrix
CTTTTCATAGTGTCACTCTGTGTGTCATGACCATCCCAACACCAGGTCAGAGCCACACTGAGGGCTCCAGCAGAGATCACCCCGTGCCCAGGGGGGCTGTGCTGCCATTCCCCTGTCCCCACTTTTAAACTTTTCCTGGGTTTTTCAGCAAAATAGCTGAACTGACAGCTTTCCTTTACAATTAAAACGCTTTTAGGCAATGATAAATCTCCTTACATTTGCACCCAAACTGCTTTGCCTTCATCCAAACAGCTCTGCCTTGCCCTTTTCTGTGCACACACGTACAAATACACATTTATATCACACAGAAATACACATATATATCACATAGAAACACACATATATATGACACAGAAACACACATATATATCACATGGAAACACACAAATATATCACACGGAAACACACAAATATATCACACGGAAACACACAAATATATNATATCACATAGAAATACACATATATCACACAGAAATACACATATATATCACATAGAAACACATATATATCATAGAAATAGACATATATCTCACATAGAAATACACACATATATCACATAGAGACACATATATATCACATAGAAATACACATATATCACACAGAAATACACATATATATCACATAGAAACACATATATATCATAGAAATAGACATATATCTCACATAGAAATACACACATATATCACATAGAGACACATATATATCACATAGAAATACACATATATCACACAGAAATACACATATATATCACATAGAAACACATATATATCATAGAAATAGACATATATCTCACATAGAAATACACACATATATCACATAGAGACACATATATATCACATAGAAATACACATATATCACACAGAAATACACATATATATCACATAGAAACACATATATATCATAGAAATAGACATATATCTCACATAGAAATACACACATATATCACATAGAGACACATATATATCACATAGAAATAGACATATATCACACAGAAATACACATATATATCACATAGAAACACATATATATCATAGAAATAGACATATATCTCACATAGAAATACACACATATATCACATAGAGACACATATATATCACATAGAAATACACATATATCACACAGAAATACACATATATATCACATATAAAACCACACATATGTATCACATAGAAATACACATATGTACCACACAGAAACAGATGTGTATGTGCACACACACACCACTGCCTGTGTCACACTGCAATACACCTGGGGAACCCACAGCCCCAGCCCAAACAGCTCCCAGTGGCCCCCAAAGCACCCAGCACCTGTAAAGCTGATATCCTGGCACCCAGACAGGATCCCTGCAGGGATTAGGAGCCCTAAATCCCCCCCAGGTCTGTGTCAGCCCCCTCAGAGCCCAGAGCTGCTCTGGGCTCTGTGTGCACAAAGCCCTTATAAATAATGGCCACAGAACCACGGACTCAGGGAGGCTGGGAAAGGCTCTGAGCCTCCTTTTCCCAGGGCTGAGCAGCACTTTGGGGGTTGTTTTCAGCTTCAGGGGTGTGTGTACATTTGCAAGGGTAAGGCTGCTCCCCACAGGCAGCAGAAAGGGCTGAGCAGAGCTGCCCTGAGCATCCCCCCTGCCCCAGCCCACAGACAGAGCAAACTCCAGGTGAACCCCAAACAGCTGCCCCCTGACAGCTCAAATTTCACCTCAATTTGCTTTGTAATCCTGTGACAGTCACTTCAGGCTGTCAGAAGAGATTTTTGGGGGAAAAATCTCCAGGGGACACGTGGCACATGCCCAGCCTCAGGAAGCCAGAGTGAGAGGGGATAATCTCCAGCCACAGAGCTGATTGTCAGGGCAGGAAAAGCAGCACAGGCAGGAGCAGGAGCACAAAACCCCTTGGCCAGGTGAGCAGCTGGGCTGAATTTCACCCAAACCTCCCCTGGGAGCACTCACAGCCAGGAAGGAAAAGCTGCCTGTGGGGCACAAGCCCAGCTCACAGGGGAGCAGGCAGTGGGGCCAGGGCACCTTGGGCAACAAAAGGGACCAATTTCCCTGTGATCTCTGCAGAGAAGGACCCAACAGGCTCTGACTCACAGGAGGAACTCCTTTCTCATCTCCTCAGAGAGAGAAACCATGAGCTGGAGCTCCCCACACTGGAAGCAGGAGCCCTGTCCCACGGGCTCTCTCACCCAGCTCTTGGCTTCAGGGAGAGCAAAAGTGACAGAATGAGAGGAAGGTTTCACCAGCAGAGATTGAGGTTGGATATTCAGGGGAAAAAAAAAAAAAAAAAAGAAAAGTTAATTTAAAAGTTTGTAAAGCACTGGCACAGGCTGCCCAAGGAGCTGACGGAGTCGCCCATCCCTGGAAGTGTTGAAAGAAACGTGTGGATGTGGCACTTGAGGACATGGTTTAGTGGTGAGCAGTGCTGGTGCTGGGCTGACAGTTGGACCTGATGACCTGAAAGGTCTTTTCCAGCCTCAGGGATTCTATAATTCTGTGATTGCTGCCCTGTCCTTCCCCAGGCTCCAGCCAGAACCCTGGCGTGCAAACCCAGGGAATTTATTTCAGCAACACTAAATATCAAAAACCTCTGAGTGCATCAAGGCTCCCGCAGCAGCAGAGTGCTCAGAGCCCCAGCAAGCAGTGAACCACCAAAAAGATCAACTCCCTTTTAATGTAAATAGCACTATCAGCAGCAGCAATGGATGCAGCCACAGCCTCCTCGCCCAGCTGGTTTCCCAGCCCGTATCCTGTTTGGCAACCCCAAGTTTTGCAGCCTGACACGAATGCAAAGCTTTTTCACTTCCCTCCCTGCCCACAGCGAGCCCTGGCTGCTGATCTTTGGGCCCTGAGACCAGCAGCACTCTGTTTGTCCCAGTCACGAGGGGATTTTCCCAAAGAAAACAGGAGGAGGCTCCTGGCTGGTGGTTTTTGTTTTCTCAGTGCTCACCCAAGCCCAGTGCTTTCCTCAGCAATGTCATCTCCTTGCAACCACATGATTTCAGGAGCTGGGGCTTTTAAAGGGTGAAAAAATAAATATTTAATTGAGCACTTTTAAGGCAACTTTGGAGCTTGCAGGGTTTGGCCTTTGATGCACAGAACAAGGTTGCTGTGCAGAGGTGCCACGTCTGAGGCCTCAAGTGCAGCTGGGTGGGTATTTGGGGGGTAAAAGTGTTGTGTTCTAGGGAAACGCACCTTGCTGCCAGCTTATTGCAGACCTCTTCACATAGGAAAAGTAAATTCTGGCAGGTTCCTGCAGAGCAAGGCAGCCAGATGTGCTTCAGCACATCTTTGGGCACTGGGCTTGAACTCCAGAGGCTGCAACTCAATCCAGATCCTACAAAGGCAGAACCAGGAGCTCCCCTTGGTGGGGCTTTAATGTGAGTTTAAACCAAATCAGAGCCCTAGAAAATCCCTTGTTCTGGGTGAAAACACTCTCTGAGCACTGCATTTTGACCTTTTTTAAATTCCCTTTTTGAGTAGATTTGTCCAAAAGGAATTCCTTTTGCTTTCCAGCAGGGCATCCTCATCCGTGCTGGTTCCCATCCCTTTTACCAGCTGAGATTAAGCTGACACAGGTTTGTTTTCCTGCCACAGGAAAACAAACTCCACTCCAGAGTTATCACCTCACCTGGGTGCTCATCCCCATCTCCCAGCTCTCCATCCCCTCGGGGCAGCACCGAGCCCCAGGTGCAGCCCTGTCCCTGCCCAAACCTTGGGGTCCCCCCAGCACTGAGTGGGGTGAGCTGCTGGTGCAGCCCCACATCCCCACCTGCCCCTCACCTGCTGCCCAGCAAGCCCTGGGACATCACTGACCCTGGGGATTTTCCCCTCCTCAGCAGCCAACCCAAAACACCAAACTGGTGCCGTGGGGCTGATGAGCCCTGAGGGGCACAGCCTTGCACAGCAGCCCCCAAATCTGAGCCCCCAGCCCAAACAGTGGGGTCCAGCACCCCAGCAAGGCTGGAGGCACCCCAGAGCTCTTCCCGGGGAACCTCAATGCCCCCATCCCTGGCCCTCTCTGCAGCCCCATCTCCTTTTCCCTCTTTTACTCCCTGGGATGGAGCGAAGCCCCCCCTGCCCCTCTCTCTTCAGCTGCCCCAAATCTGGCAGTGAAATCCCCTTGCAAGGAGCAGCTTTGCCTCTGCTCCCCCTCTCAGCTGCATCCCCAGGGCTGCAGCTCCTGCCCTGCTCCCCACAGCCCCCGGGCATGGCCCTCACACCTCCAATCACCCCCTCCTCCGGCCTCCCCACGCTGCAAAGTCACTAATTAGCCCTTGGTAATGAGCACAAGGAGCTCTGGCATGTCCCATCAGCGGTGTCACTCCTCGTGCCCGAGGTGCTGCTGAAGGCAGAGGCTCTCTTGGCTCAAGTGAGCACAGAACGAGGCAGGAAAAGTCACAGAGGAAAGTCAGCTTTGCTGCTCCGTGGGACCAGGAGCCTGTTCCAGCTCTGGGCAAGCCCTGGGGGTGCCTCTCTGCCCCTTTTTGCCAGCCCCAGCCCCTGTTCCTGCACTCAGTCGCTGCCCTGAGCCCTCTCCAGCTGCTGCAGCCCTGCTCTGGCTGGTGGCACATGGGGACAGCACAGGAGGGTCACATCTCCTCCTCAGAGCACCCAGCCTGGGGCAGCCCCCTCCTCCAGACCCAGGGACACCCTGGCTCCTCCTTGGGGCCCTCAGGCTCTCAGCAGCTCTGGGCAGCAGCAGCAGCCAGGGAGCAGGGCAGTGCTGGCACAGAGTCCAGCCCAGGGACACAGATGTCACCTCAGGGCACACGGGATCTCCCAGCTGGTCCCCAGCCAGTGGCACTGTGGGGACAGCCCTGCCCTGCCACGGCCTCAGCTGGCAGAGCTGTGTCCCTCTTGGCCTGGGGACAGGGACACTTCCACAGCTGTGGTGTCCCCAGCATCCCTGAGCGGCTGCAGGAGAGGGCAAGGACACAGCACCTCAGCTCACCAGGAAATTCCTGCTCTGGCTGGAGTCACCAGGGGGGCAGAGGGTCCCTTTGTGGGGAACAGCCCCACCTGCAGACCCAGGCCCTCCTCAGCCTGCCAGGGCCAGGCAGGAGGAAGAGGAGGCTGCCCCAGGGGGGTGGATGCAGGGCCAGGGCAGCTCGAGGGAGGCCAACCCCCCCTCCCCATCCCACAGTGCAGGGGTCACTGGACTCCTTGGGGGCCACTCAGCCCCCCAAACATCAAAACACAACCAACCCCAGCCTGGAGGGAGCCCCACAGCACTGGGTGCCCCCCCAGAGCCTGGGGAGGTTGGTGGCCCCCCAGAGCCACTCTGGGGTTTGTCTCAGCCATCCCAGGCTGTGCTGGGCAGTGCCCTCAGCCCGGGCTGTGCCTGCTCACACCCGGCCCAGCTCTGGCCAGGAGGGGCAGGGATGTGGGGAAGGGAGCAGCCCACACTGGGAGAGGCCAGGGAAAGGGGCCATAACCCAGGGAATTGTGTCCTGGCACCCCTGGGATCTCCAGGCAGGAGTGGCCACGGTGACACTGCCCACGGCGTCCTGCTGGGGAGGGGACACCCCGTGGCCATCCACAGGTGCCAGCGAGCCTGGGCATGGCAGCGTCTGAGGGAGCCACCCCCAGGATGCTCCCAGCCCTGTGGGGCCAGGGCAGAAGGGGAGCCCTGGGCAGAAACCTCCCTCTGGTCCCTCACCCAGGTGCCACCCACCTGCCACCCCTGGTGGCACCACCCAACTGCCTCTGGGAGTGGGCCTGGAAAAATGACAGAGCCTGGAGCCAGGGAGCAGTGTCTGGCTCCAGAATGTGCTGGGTGGCCCCGGGGAGCTCAGCAGCCCCCTGGAGCTGCTGCTGGGGCAGTGCCAGTCCCCCGGGGCACTGCTGGCTGAGCCCCAGGGGCACCCTGGGCCCCTCTCCCTGTCACTCCCCTCTGCAGAAAACCCAAATAACACCCTGCTGGCCCTTCCCAGGCAGCTCCCAGTGCTCCCAGCAAGGCTCCAGCAGCATCCTGGGGCTGGCCAGGGCTGATCCCTCCCCAGGGCATCACCGAGGGATCATCAGGGTTGGGATCAGCACCAACCCCTGAGCAGAGGGAGAGACCCCTGGCACAGCTCCCCCTGCTCAGGGGGGCTGATCATCCTCAGCAGAGGGCAGAGAGGGAAACTGAGGCACCAGGGTCAGCCCTTGCCAGCCTGAAGGAGGAACCAGGAGCCTCTCTGGCCAACCCCCAGGGACCTGGGTGACAATCTCTGGTGCTGGTTTCCTTGGCTCATCGTTTTTTAGCTGGGCTGGGCTTGGAAAGGCTGGCACCCCCCTCAGGGCAGGGAGGTGCTGGGCCAGATGAGCATCGTGATCTTCTGGGGATAAACTGAGGTGCAAAGCAGCCCCTGATCACTCCATTTCCAGCAGAAATGGATTTGGGGTGGGTTTTTTGCTGGTTTTGGGGGGACTGACCCCAGCAGGGGCCACAAGCCAGCTCAGCATGGGACTGAGCACAGGCCAGTGGGGCAGATTTCAATGAAATATGGAGAGTTTGAACCAAAACTCCTGCCTGGGACACCCAAAGGCACCTTTACATACAAATCCCTCTTGTAAATATTTATCCTGCTCCTGCCTCCATCAGCGAGCAGCCCTGGAGGTGCTGGCAGGCCCAAGTGGCCTCCTGCCAGGACAGGAGCTTTTAAAACTGCTTTTGTTTGTGCTCAGAGCAGGAAAAGGCACCAAGGTCCTGGCTGGCAGGTCTCAGGGGACGTGGCTTTTCAGTTTCCAGCCTCTGCTCCCTGCAAGTCTCCCCTGGACAACTGACTGACCTGCAGATTTCCCCACGGCAACTTTCCAGCTGGTTTGGGTGCAAAATAAACTTGAAAAGGCAGCTCATCCCCTCCAGCTCTGCAAAAGTGATTTGGTGATTTGGAGCCCTCACTCTCGGGGTTTGAGCTGCTGGGGCTGGAGGAGCAGAGGGGGAGAGGATTGAGAACTGGGGGTGGTGATGGGTGGTGATGGGTGGCACGGGGTTAACTTGGCAGCCAAGGGCAGATTCTGTGTCCCAGGGGCCAACCCTAGAAACCCTGGCTCCAGGCCTGATTCACATCAGTGGCCTGGATGATGGGGCAGAATGTCCTTTTGACAATCTCTGCTGCTGGCACCAAGCTGGGAGGGATGGGGAATGTGCCAGAGGGTCGTGGGGCTGCCCAGGGGGTCCTGGGCAAGCAGGAATCTTACAAAGCTCAACAGGGAGGAAATAAAAAGTTCTGCTTCAGAGAGGGACAAGCACCAGCACACACTGGCTGGGGTGGGGGGACCAGGGAAAGGCAGGAAAGAACCTGGGGGGTCCTGGTGGACACTGACCTGAGCCACCACCAGAGGTGCTGGCACCCCGAGCTGCCAGGGGCTGCCTGAGGGCTGAGGGAGGTGATGTCCCATCCTTGGAGATGCTCCAAAGCCACCTGGACGTCACCAACCCTCTCTGGCTGACCCCGAGTGGCCTCACCAGGCCCCTTCCACCTCCACAGCTCCGTGGAGGAGGAACAAATCTTTGCCAAGGGCCAGGGCAGCCCCTGGTGAGAGCAGCCAGAGCTCTGCAGGGCAGGTCCAGCCCTGCTTGGGGGTTCAGTGTAGCCTGCAGCAGCAGGAAGCACCTCTGCAAGTCACCACCTAAACATGGGGGTGAAGGGCCACTATCCCTGCTGGGCAGGAGGCTCTGGCAGCTCCAGGTGCCCACACACCAGACTGGCACTGCTGGGGTGGCACAGCCAGCCTGGGATGGATCCTGGCACTGCTGGGATGGCACAGCCAGCCTGGGACAGATCCTGGCACTGCTGGGGTGGCACAGCCAGCCTGGGACAGATCCTGGCACTGCTGGGGTGCCACAGCCAGCCTGGGACAGATCCTGGCACCGCAGCTTTCCCCAGGCCGAGGTCAGCAGCCTCCACCCTCCTCCCCCGGGTGACCACTGGGCTCTAACATCACGAGAAGCCTCCCAGGCGCTGATTAGCAGCATTAATATGCAAATTGCTGACGTTCCCTGGGCGGGAGGGCTGTGGGGAGCCCAGGGAAGGAGCAGCAGGGAGCGTTTTGGCCCCGTAAGTTTCTGCTGAAACCCCGAGCTGCGGCTCTGGGATCTGCTCCCATTCCCTACCAGCAGGGATAATCTGGATTAGCAAAGGGGCGCTGGGGTCACGCTCCTTGCGAGCGCACGAATTCATCTCAGGAAGGCATAAGGAAATGTCACCCTGCTCTTCTCTGCTTTCCTAAAGTTCTGGGTTCAGACCTGCACAGAGCCTGCTCCTGATGGAAGGGAAAAAACACAAAATATCCACGGGCAGGAGACTGATGGCGATTTTCACTGGACTTCTTCATGATTTGCATTTTTTGCAATGGAGTTCTCAGGCACTGTTCATGTCAATAATGATTGTTTTGCATTCCTTTCTGGAGGAGGAGAGAACTGATGGGCTGTTGGGTTGGCCAGTGAGGTTGGAAAGGACAATTTTCATCCTCCAATCCATGGTCACTGCTGGAATTCTATAAATGTCCAGGTCTGTGAATAAACTGCCCCTTTTTGCCTGGGACACCTCAGCCTGTGAGTGTCATTTCTTTTGTGTCATATTGCAACAAGGAAATCACCTTAAAACACCACAAGCTCAAAACCATTCTCACTCACAGTGAGGAGGGACCACGTTCCCAAAAGTTTCTTTAAATCAAACACGTCTGGAATGGAAGGATTTTACTGGAGTTACCAAAAACTGGGTAAATGCTCAAACTGAGAAGAGACAACAGGGTTTGGAGGGTGCTTGGGGCAGGTTTNGCTGGGTAACTGCTCAAACAGGGCTTGGAGGGTGCTTGGGGCAGGTTTGGGGGTTCAGTGTAGCCTGAGCTACCCCTGCTTGTAGAAATGTATTAATTCCTCATTATTTGCCATGCCTTGGAACAGCTCTGGGTTTCCCAGCTGCCTGTGCCAAGGGAATCCCTAATGAGCAGCCAGTTAAGAGCAAAAAGGTGAACGTTGACCTGCAGAAGTGTTTGGTACCAAAATCATTAGAGTTATGCTCCCTGGTGGAATAAAAAGGGATTATCCTGATCCAGTCCCTGCCCACCTCTTGCTCAGCTGAATGTTTGAAGGGTGAGGCTTCATCTGTTTGCTGGGCACTTTGGCAGATGTGGGCACAGGGACAGCCACTTTTCCCCACAGATGTACACAAATGTCCTCTTATTTATGCATCAAATCACTGACCCAGAAGTTTTTCCACCTCCAAGAGCCCAGATCCAAGGTGCAGCTTGCTGGCCACAGGATTTACCCAAGGAGAGTGCTCTGACACCTTTCATCTGAGCTTGCCAGGTGCACCAGAGACACAAATTCAATTAAAGCTTCACAGCAACCCTGGCAGGGCAGGCAGGTGGGGATTAATCAGGGAATTAATTAGTACAGAGAGGCCAAGTTAGAAAACAAGCCTGTCAGTCACTTCTGCACTGCCCTCGATGCCAGGCTCTGGGATAAACAGGTTACTTGTGTGGTTTCATTATAACAGACCCCAAACCCAAAATGGGAACAAAAACCCTGATGAAGATCCCAGCTGTTGCCCACAGTGCCTCTTGGGAGATGAGGAATTGCTTCCTCCCATCCCCTCACTGCAGCATTTTCCAGGAACCCAGAGCAAACCCAGGGCTCAGTGCCTGGCTTTGCTGATGCAGAAAGCAAATCCCAGTTTCTCTGTTAACTGCAGGTTTTCCATGGAACGAGGCAAGGTGGAAAAGGGAAGGACAATTTGAGGGATGGAGAAGTGAAACATGGATCCTGTGCCGTGCTGATGGGTTGGGTTTACAACAAACCCTAAAAATAACCCCTGATTTCCAAGCTGCTGCCTTGCCTAGGGAGCATTTCCTCTCTCTGAATTTCATTCCCCTCTCTCCCACAGCCTGGATCATGAGCTGCTCTGGGTGGCCAAGGGCCTGGACATGGATAGTTTCCCCTTGTGTTGGGGTGCTGGGTTCAGACCTGCACAGACCCTGCTCCTGATGGAAGAGAAAAAACACAAAATATCCACAGGCAGGAGACTGATGTTGATTTTCACTGGACTTCTTCATGATTTATGACTTCAGCTGTTCTTGCCCTGCTTCCCCCTTGCACACAGCGAGGTCTGGGGTCTCCAGCAGTGTAAAAATTCCCACATTTGGGAGATCCAGCCACCAGGAGAGGCAGGAGAGGTGCCCACCCAGAGCTTCCTTACAGCCCAGGGAGTCCCTGCCCACAGGAACAGCCCCTCAGTAGCACTGGAGGAGCAGAGAGAAACCCCAAAGTCCTGCAGGGCTGCTCCCAGGAGCTCAGCAGGAGGAGGAAGCTCAGGGTCTGGATCTCCACCAGCTGCCCCATGAGACCTCCCAGGAATGTCTGGCCTTGCTCCTGGGCCTTTCACACTCGGTGGTGTGAAATGAGACACAAAGCTCCTCAGAGCAAACATAAATCAGGGGAGGGTGATGCCAGGCTGGGCACCCAGCTCATGCTGGAGGCAACATCTCAGTGCCAGAGGAGCCAAGACACAGCCCAGGACATCACCAGGAGGAGCTGCAGGAGGTCACAGCAGACAGGAGAAAGCACCAGGAACATGTTCCTCACCTGCAGCAGGATTTCCAGAGATCCCTGATCCCGAGGATCTGTGGCCAAAAGCTGGTTACTCTGTGCTCTGCCTCCACAGGACACCTGGCAGGTGCCAGGGGCCAAATCTTCCTTTTCATGTGCAAATATTCGACCAAATATTTGACTTCCCAGAATAATGGAATATCCTG
>VWYO01010132.1:0-20885 GCA_013400275.1 Rhadina sibilatrix
TTACCTCTTCCCAGGCCAGAAGGGATGAGAACTGTTCCCGGGATTTCTCTGATTCTAACTTGTGTGTTCACAGAGGTGTTGTCACCTTTGTAGTGGCCTCACCAGATGTCAATATTCAAACCTAGTCGCTGATCGGTTTTGCTATAACTTTCTTGGGAAAATCACTTCTGTGCAAGACCAGCGCAATGTTGGAAACATCTATATCAGAAGGATCTATAAAGCCACTTGTGGTTTCTGAATATTTTGACTTTCTGCTATTGCCCGGTTCTCAAGGCTGGATTGTGCTGCCGCTGGTCACTGTGTCACAAGGCAGGTAGGTGGTCTTTGAAACAGTTTGCAGAACTGAAGCTCCCTTTCCTTTGTAGATAAGTCAATTTGTTTGCCCTTTTTTTGGAGGTGGGAGCTACAAGTGTATTACCCTTAGGCGTGCTTGCAGTTATTGCTTTATTTCCTGCTGAAGTGCTATAATGAAGGATACAGTTACCATCATGCTTATTTTGAGGAACTAGGAAAATGGTAGATCTCAATTAATGATGTCTGGTACAGATTCCTTTTCAACGGCCCAATAGCATAGAGTAACTTTAAAGAGGGCAGGAGCTGCTTGAGGCTGCCAGAGCAGCATAAAAGAGATGTGAAAGGATTTAGGAATTACTTTACTATATACTTTTCTTATATAATCCCATCTTGACCCCTTTTTCCTTACATCACTTTAGTCCCTATCCAGGCAACTGCAGCAAAGTGGTTTCAGTGGCTAAATAAGGTAAGAATAACAGAGACAGTAGGCATCCAGGCTGAAGGCAAAGCTTTATGATGTTGCTAATAAAAAACATGAGAGAGGGACTGAGAGGCAGAAATAGTTCCTGTTGAACTTTGAGCTCTTGCCTGAAGCTGATGCTCTCTCGGGCTCAGTTGGGGGCTACATTTTTTTGTTAGTCAGAAGTTTGCCAGTAATCCAGCAGTGTTTTAAAGGCGAACAGTTAAAACTGTAAACTGATAATCTTCCCTCAAAACATTACTGTATACTTCCTTTGTCAATAGCAGCAAAACAAATGCTGATGAAGAGGCCTGGACATGGAAAACCTTTCAAACTGAGGAGGTGGTGAATGCCAGAAACAGTGCAGCTGATGGCTTTGTCATTGCTTTGAGTCATAATCTGTGATTATGAAACAGCTGCTTTGAGCTCAATTATGGAATCATTGATAAACCTGCAAAAGTTTCTTTTAATACCATAAAAGTGAAAATTGAACCCCTAAAATCAATTTGCCATAACAGGATGGAAGTCCTTTAATCACTGCTGTCCTGTCTTCTGTTGGTTGTGCTTAAAAAACCATGGCTGAGTGAAGAAATACACAAAGCCTTTTTCCTGTGATACCTTTCCAGCTTGGCCCTGGGTTCATTGGCTTTTGTAATTAATCAGTAATACACAGTCTGATCCTTGTAGGTTCCGCTGGAATTTCTACATGTGCTAAGTGTTTCGCAGGTATCACATAAAATTTGTTCATGCAAGTCTTCTAAAAATTTAAAAAGTTAACGCTCCCAGATAGGTGCTAAGTGAGTTTTATCAGAATCTTGTTGGGTGTAACTCCTGCGTGAAAATTATTCTGAAAATCCCATTAGCACTTGCTCATTTCTTTCACACTTACTATTCAAAATGTGCCCTGTGGGCCCAGTTGAAAGTCATCTGACCGTAAGTCTGCAGGGTTAGGATGAGAACAGGTGGATAAAGACTGCAAATATTCAATGATTTTTAATTACAGGTGACAGAGAGATTATTAGAAGCTTTTTTTTGGATTCACATTACATTGGAGGACTTAATTTTTCATTATCTTGTTATGCATCAGTTAATCTCTGGAAGAGAAGTTACCCCTGATGTAAGATTTATTGATATAGTGTTTCATATTTTCACCCACTGCTGGCCTGTGAGGCGTGGGAGCAGGGGTTAATCCTTGTTGCAGGGAGAAACCTGATGATTGGGCCCAGTAAGGATATCCATGGTAACTAGTGTATGCTCTTACAATGTCTGACATTTATTCATCTAAAGCCATCAAAGCTCTGATAATAGAAAGCTAAATGTTAATTTTCAATTCTGATCCTTTAAATTATTCTGATACATCATCTTCTGGGAGTGTTTGTGGGGTCCAATTTAATCATATTTTTTCCAGCTGTGGATTACGCAATAGGCAAATCAAAATTAAAACATTGAAGATGTCTTTACCATCATTAATGAGATGATTGTGCAGTTTACAATTTTTTTTTTTTTTTTTTTGCATAAATCTGGTGGTGCCTAGAGTTTTGTTTATTCATTTCAGTTTATATTATTCATAAGCTGAGAGAAATGCATAATTTAATAATATATTGTCTCATGCTCTGTTTTCTAATTTCCTGACTTAATCCCTATGAAACCCTATTAGTTGTGCTCTCAATGAATATTTATCTCACATTCACTTGATTTTGGCCTTGGTCCTAGTTACAAAGGTTCCTGTAGTAGCATGTATAAAACCAAGATATGATAAATGTGGTGCCATATCTTTTACTTAGCTACCCAGAGTTAAAACACCCCCTCCACAGCTGACGGTGTTAGATCAGCATTCTATAGCAGTGCAAAAGCACACCTGAA
The DNA here is from genome assembly GCA_013400275.1 of Rhadina sibilatrix. Lineage (NCBI taxonomy): Eukaryota > Metazoa > Chordata > Aves > Passeriformes > Phylloscopidae > Rhadina > Rhadina sibilatrix. Next base: position 2,618 of record VWYO01010132.1, read on the forward strand.
GGCAAAAGTGACCAGTTCCCCCTGTGAAAGGGCTGTGGCAACCTCCTGTCAAGGGTCACAGATGTCACTAGATTAGTGAAAGCTGAGCCTTGAATTGATGCTAATCATCAAATCCTGAATTTCACTACTTGTGAAAATCAGTCTCTTGCTCCTGCCTTCTGTATGTATAGGACCATGAGATTCTCGCTTTAAGATACAGAGAAAGATGACATCACAAGAACAGCACCAGTGGAGATTTAGATTGGATATTAGGAAAAATTTCTTCACCATCAGGGTTGTGAAGCACTGGAATAGGCTGCCCAGGAAAGCAGTGGAGTCACCATCCCTGGGGGAATTTAAAAGATGTGGTGCTTAGGGATGTGGTTTAGTGGTAGATTACAGTTGGACTCAATAACCTTCAGGGTCCTTTCTGACATAATTGATTCTATGATTCTATGAAAAGAAGTCTGAAATAGTGTAACTTGTTCTCCTCTTGGTGTCCCATGTTCTTGGAGTCATCTGTGCTGTTATGGGAGGCTCTTGAGTGTGACAGAGACACATTCACCAAGGAACTGTATTGAAGGAATCTGGCATTCTGCAGATCTTTGTGTACTTTTGAAGAGAAGCTGGACTGGTGTCACTGTTGTCTAAAGCAAGTGCTGCATTCACCAGGATCTCACCTAAGCCTTCCACCATGCACCACCAGAGGTTATAGAGAATGACATCTCTCATTTCTGTTGCTGTTAATACACACATCCATTATTTTGTGATGCCAAGTGTAAATGGAACATGTCAAGGCTGAAGTCTAAAAGGTCTTCTTTTTTTTTGGCTTTGGTTTCTGCAGTATGCACACACAGCATCCCTCCAATTCTGTTACTGCACAGAATCATGTTTAAGATTGCTTCAGTGCTCTCTCTGAACTGGTAATATGAAAGAAATAAAGTACAAACCTGTCATTTTCTGATGATACAGACACAGTTGGAAGCTGTGAGCTTGCTAGCGTGTCTGGTAGGGATGGATGTGACAAAGTTATGTGTTTCCATTTCAGTCCAGTGACCACTGCTACAGTGTGTTTTCCTTTTTTTAGTTTGACTTCTTTCTTTAGTGGCTGTATCATTTACTTTAGGACAAAGATTACTTATGAACTTCACATTTTTACTTTGTTTTCATCCTTTGATTTTATGTGATGCACAAATTTAAAATATCAGCGTATAAAAGGTGCATAATAATTTGATGAAAACTTAGTTCCAGAACTCTCACTCCTTGTCCTCTTTCCCCACTCCATCAATGTGCGCCTGGTCCAGAGCTAACCTCACTCTTTGGAAAGAAGAGTAGGAGAAAGCTGGTCTGAGATGCTGCTTAGAGCAATTATGAACCAGCCACATGCAGTTTCACTGCCAAAAATCCCCCCTGACGGTGAGTTCAATAGGGAGTGCCAGCAGCTCTGGGATGCAAATTTGACTGTTCTCTTCATTTGCTCAGACAGGAGCTCTGTGGTCTTTCTTTTGCCCAGCAAGGAGGGAATGTGTTCTTAAACAAGACTCTGAGAGTCCATTGACTTTCAGTCGAGAATGAAGGTGATAAATGCCTTACTTACTTCAACTTTATTGCACGGAAAAATGTTTTATGCTTGAGTTTTCTGGCATCAGTTCCTGTGACTTTTGAGAATAGATAATAACTCATTCTAGAGCTTATTTAATGCTGATGAAAGTGCTGGATTTTAAAGAACTTTTACATGGTCAGGTTGTTCCACAATAATCTGTTGTAGGGTTGTGCATTGATCTGAAGAGCACTGGCTGCTCTTGGCTAGAGGTGTTTTGCAGGGTGAAACCCCTCACAGTCTGTTGGCAGAGGCTTTGTACACCATCAGCTATCTGACAGTGCCACAGAACCCAAATAATCCTGTCATTATGAATCATCACTTCTCGGGGCAGACACATCAGCCTCGAGCAAAGGTTCAGGTGCGGAATTTAGTCACCAAACAGTGGGAAGGGCCATATGACCTTCTCACTTTGGGGTGTGGGTATGCAAGCGTAGTCACAGATACTGGGAGACACCGGGTACCTTCAGAGTGTGTTCGTCCTGACCTGTGACCGCAGAGACAGAATCTGGCCGACAGGCAAAATGGAAACTGTGACCAAACTGAAAGTCATCTGTTGCAGTCAATATGCAGCAGTCAACATAGACACTGCACTCGAGGTGCTTCCCTAAAATCATCAGAAGGCTTCAAGTATCAGCACCTTCTTATTCAAAAAGTCTCCCATACCTTTCTCTGTAACTCCCCAGAGCAGCTCCACACAGCTCTGGCTCTGTCTCTCTTCCTTCTCCAGCTCTGGCTCGCTCCTTCCTGTCCCTGGCACGGCCCCCTAACCCTGTCTGTCCCACCTGCAGCATCTCACCTTTGCTGGCCCTTGCAGGACCTGCTGTCCCCAGCTCTTCACAGCACGGCCAGCAGACTCCACCTGACTCCCCAGCAGCTCACTCACTCTATATCACACCCATGACTGTGAGGGCAAGGCTGTTCCTACTCTAGGTAATTAACACAGCTGCAACATAGCAGGGGCAAGACTGCCTGCAGCAGCATCTCCTTTTGTCTCCCCACAGTCATCAAGTGGATGGATCATGGGGTGATGAGTCCAATGCAGACAACACAAGTGATCACTCCGATGATTCCTCCACAAATAGGCACTGAACATTGTTCATTTTTCCCTCTTAACATTGCTTTTTTTTTTTTTATTTTTATTTTTTAAGCGGAAAAAGGGTGAGATGTTGCCCTGTTCTTCTAAAGTTTTTCTAAAGTTCCTTCATGTGGAGTCTCTTGTACCCCTCCCAGGTGTGGCAGTGGCTTTCTCCCACATGGTTCCCTGCAGACATTGTGTGATCTTCTCCCTGGGTTTCTCAGGCCCATCACCCCCCATGGTATTCCCTTTCCCTATTGCCCCATTGTCTATGGGGGCCTGGTGTCCAGTTTCTGTCTTCCCTGTGGTCAATTGCCCCCTGCCCTGCCCCCTGTGCTGCCTACCAACCTGGGACACTATATAGCTGGAAAAAACCACATGCTTGCTCTCTTGGTGCTCACCCCCTCCCCGGCCTGGGGTAGGAGAAATAAAATGGATTCTCGAGCTTAAGAGAAATAAGACTTGTCTCGTCTTATTTCTCTGCCACTGGTTGAACCTCCCTGGACACGATGGTCACTGTTGCATCACGCGCTGCAACACCTTCAGCCTCCTGATGTTTGCATTTTTGGAGTTTCTCATGCACTTTTCATCTAAATAATGATTGTTTTGCATTCCTTTCTAGTGGAGGAGAGAATTGATGGATTGTTGGCTTGGCCAGTATGGTTGGAGAGGACAATTTTCTTGTTCCAATCCATGGTCACTGTTGGAATTCTATAAATGTCGAGGTCTGTAAATAAACTGCCCCTTTTTTGCCTTGGACACCTCAGTGCATGAGTGTTGTTCTTTTGTGTCGTATTGCGACAGTGTTTGAATTGAATTCTGCATTGTTATGGAGTAATAGTTTGTGAAAAGGGGATTAGTCAATTTAGAATAATAAACCGGGGCTGAGATCTTGGATCTCTTGAATGTGTGGCTTGTCATTGACTTCACTGGGGACATGATTTCTTCATTTTGCCATGGGGTACTTGGCATAGTTACATTATTAAAATGAGAAACAAAGTTAGATGTGATTAAAGTAATTTGGAGTGCTGAGATCCATAGAAAAATGTCCCTTCCTGTCTTAGGGTGATACAAGGTGGATTTCTATTGTTTCAAGCTAAGCAAGGGCCTTTTGTCCAAGTTCTGTAAAGACTTACTGTGCTTGCTCCAGGTTTGTTGTGACTAGTGATTCTTCTCATCTTCAGTGCTAACCAGTTTAAAAAATGATATGGTTTTATTGTGCCTATGTGCTTTATCTGAGGAAATGGGCAGACAGCATTTGACCAGGACGTGGAATTTTTTCTCTTTATGAATAATTTAAATTCCTTAATTGAAGTGGTTTTTTTCTTGAGCCAGGTAAATCAGCTTCTCAAGAAAGAATGGCACCACTTGTGTAGAATGCCATTATTAAAGTGTTCTTCAGGCCTGCCATTTAAATTTGCAAGGAAATCCATTCCCTAAAGGAATAAAAAGGGCAGGATTGGTGGCCAAATAGTCAGGGTGAGTTATTCACCAGAAAAATGTTTTATTCATGGAATTAATAAATAAGGGAGAACTGCAAAAGACATGCTGCTAGGTTTTGTCACAAAAATGAAATAGAAGGAATTGCAAAGCTGGCTTTCTGACAAAGTGTCACTTCCAGTTTAAAGGATGGTTGAAAATCGAATACAAAAACTGCTAATCAGTTTTTTCCTCTTTTGAGTTTGTTTGTGCCTTCTATGGGTATTTTTAGATCTGAAGGCTTCCATTATCATAATATCCATGGAGACCTCTCTTCCATGCAGAAAGCTTGGCCTGTAGAGTCCTATTCATTTGAAGCTGGTCTCCTGTCAGTTTCCCTGGCTTGCTGGAGCATACAAAGTACTGTTGGTGTCCCAAACAAATAGGAATTTGGGCAGGCAGGATCCTTTAGAGGCTCAGACAGCCCTCCTTCTCCCTCTCCTTTACTATTGTAGTGATGAAATGTGTGCCTTTTGGCTATAGAAACTCACCTGTTAAAAGAAAAGTCTGCATTTTTAAATAAACCTCAGCCTTTAACGTGACGGTTTACTTTTTGCTTGTTCATTATTTGTCTTTGCCTAAAAAACATCTCTCTAGATACTCTGCATTTTTAATCCCTGTGGCCTGACCAAGCTCATTCTGAGTAGCTGAAGAGAACAAGAGCAAAAGGATCTTTTCTTTCTTTATGGAAACATACAGAAAAAGCACTCCTTTTTTTCCTGTTTAAAAAACCCACCCAAGTGTAACCATTAAAATCAGTAACAGTTCTGTTATGGAAGTGCTTTAAAAACAGTTCACTAAGGTGGAAGCCTGTGGAGTGCCCTTTTTGGGATGGGATACACAGGGACTCGCAGTAGAACAAACCTTTGCACCCACACATAGCATGAAATGGGGATGGTGTTCTCCTGATGCTTCAGGTGAGCTCCCTGAGAGCATCAGAGCATCTTGCAGCATTCACTCTAATGTCCAAACTCTGACTTCTCTTTCATGTGAGACAGGAGTAACTGTTACCTAATTTCTGTCATGTAAAGTCGTTTGCAGGGAGAGAAGAATCATATCTAGAGTCTATAAAACATGAAAGATCTGTGGGCCCATAGGTTTGTACTTGGAAGGAAGTTTCCATACTTTTCAGTAACATCCCTGACCCTCTTTATTTTTCATTGTGCCGTAGTACCATTCATGTAAGGTTTTTTTCCTGGAATACACATGCCATAAGTTTGTTAGCATAACAGCAGCTCTGAGATGTCATACGTGGTATGCATGATGATATATTGACGTTTATTCTGTCCTTCCAACCTTACCTTCAAGATTTGGAATTAGAAAAATAATTTTTACAATTGCAGTTTTATCAACCCTAGGCAATGGCACCAGCATGGCATATGACGTCCTAACTAGATTATTCTGAATCAGCTTCACTTGAATTTAACAATATAATCTCTGCTGTTTTGTAAATACAGCAGGCAGTGAATCTGCTCTGGTATGTGCTTGCTGAGTGTCTACCCAGGCTCCAGCTTGTACTCCTAATGGCTTGATTTTCTTGTTGTAGCAGCTTGACCATATGTAATTACAGTGCATTCAAAAGACTGTGTTCTCATTTTACATGAACAGGACATGGATTAGACCTAAAAATATCATTTAGGATAGCTAGAATCCAAATGCAGTACCACTGTGTAATTAAGATATCTTTGTGTTCCTGCAGGAAGGATTCTGTTCGGAATTAATTTCTATTGTGTTACTGTTACCACAGCAGTGGAGGTGAAATGCCACCTGTGTTATCCACTGAAGTCACAGAAAAGATAAGCTGTATTTTATTGTTGAAATGTGAATCAGTTTTGCAGTCTGGCCTGTTGTAAGAAGGTTCTGCCACTGGTATCTTGCTCTGCTAAGTACTGCTTAACTTGGTAGGGAGTGGTCATGTGGCCAGTCCCTAGGTCAGGTCCTGCATTTGGCTCCCTTTCAGCTGTGAAAGCTGGGCCAGGAGTTGGACTTCCATGATCCCTATGGGTGCCATCCAGCTCAGGATATTCTATGATTCTGTGACTTTGGATTCTTTGGCTCAAGGAAGAGCATCCTAGAGTCATTCGCCACCAACTTGCACGAGCTCTCTTTTTGTTTCATACAACATGAGATGTCAAACTCTGAAATGAAAACTTAGCAAAGATTTTAAATTTCTTTCTTTTCTTCACATTCACATTTTTTTCCTCACAGAGTCAAGGAAAGTTTTAGGTTTGTGGGAAAGTGCACAGTCCTTCCTCTGAATCTCCCTTCTTCGACCTCTTGTGCAACGGCCTTGAAGTCAAGACCTCCCCCATATCCTCTTCTTTCTGTCCAGTCCTCCCCTGAACAAGAAGGGGGTGACTAACTTTGGTTTGGAAAAACTCTCCTAGGCTAGCTGAGGTTCTGAAGCTGCTCCCCTCAAGTTTACATGACTGTGATGAATACACCTATGCAGCTCTACCTTCCCCATGCTTCCTGCGTAAGTCTCTGTGGAACAAAATTGTTTGTTCAAAGGCAACAGAGCTTTCTGAAAGAAATCTGCTTGTTCATGTAGCTGGGTGTCTTTTTAAGTCAATGGCCTTGAATTCCTTTCTTGCAAAAAGGCACAGATTTATCAGCTTTAGAGATGATAATTGGACTGTTATGTGTTCCCTGAAGTTTTAGGTCTTACATGGAGTATGAGACCAAAGGTTGATAAAAGGACCTGACTTTTCTTCCTTTCTCCTGGTTTTTCTGGAGACAGCTCACTTCTTCTGCTAATAAATTGATGAGTAATCGTGCTCTTTTTGTTGTTACATGTTATGAAACTGATAAATTGGCAAATACTACAAAAGCAACAAGTATCTCCACTGTTCATCCTACCCAGGGGCTACATCCCAGATCTGGTCTTCCTTCACTGGTATTGGACGACATGGAAAGATAGTGAAGTACAGGATAAGTGTGGGCTTATATTCGTTAGCCTTTCCTTCTTCAGCTGCATCAGATGGAAAGCCAAGAAGATTTGTATACCACTGCTTTTGCAGCTCCTTTGTGCTAACTTCTTTCCTCCTTCCATTTCGGTGGTTAGAGAGAACCCCTTGGGGATGAACTCTTGGGTTAGAGGGGTTCTTGACCTGATTGCCAGCTTTTCTTCTGCCTTCCCTGGCTTGGTGAAAGAAAAAGCTTGTGGATGATGGTGCATTCAAAATTTAAGGCTTCCTAAAATGCCAATGAGCAGGTGGTAGCTTTTGGCTTTGTGGTGTTCTGAGATTTGGCTTTTGAGCAAAAAGTCCATTACAAAGTGTCTCAATTGTCTTAATCTTTGGTACTCTCTGGCTTATGTCACCACAAGAAATGGCCAAATGTGTTTTCCTAATGTCAAGTATTTTTCAGCTAATAACCAAGCCAATTTCTTTTTATGAATTAAACCCATGTTTACACTGTAGAGGTGTGAAATAGAGGCAGAACATAGCTGGCAAGTTAATAGTCCGTGTCTCAGAGGAAATATTTGTTTTAATTACAAATATTACATAAAATATGGATTTTTGATAAGAAGGCATCTGCAACGTCAGCAACAGCAGATGGCCAACCATAAATGCACAATGACATTAATTTTGAAAGATCGCCTTTCAGTCAACTTCCACTGCTACTGGTTTTCTACAGAACTCTGCTTCTACAGTGCTGAAACAGAGCTCATGATTCCTCCACTTAAGTCATCCGTGCATAATTAGGGTGAAATATCAGTTTAATAAAGGGAATGTAGTGACTGAGTTTTAGCTCTATGTTACTGAGATTCTTTTCTCTAGATTTGCGTGTAAGAGTGTCTGTTGGAAGAATGTATGTCTGCTTTCAGACTTACACCTAATTTCATTAAACTGGGCTTCATGCCATATGTTTTCTATGGTTATTTCATACAGAAGATCTAACCCGAGAAATATTCCTGCTGAAATTTTAAGTTTCATGCTTCAAATTCAGGAAAGACTACTCAATTGAAAAGAATACTTCAGAATTTAGATTTAGCAGATTTGTTAATATGCACACAGTTGAACTTCTTAAACTTCTTGATTGGCATATGTCTCACTCACTGTGTTCCCTGGAGTATGAGATGGGCTCAGATGAGTAAAGGAAAACCATTTAAATTCATTTTCCTTGAGGATCTGGCTCTCTGTTGGCTTACCACTGTTTTCTTAGTATTATTAATTTGGTGGCAGCAGATGTGAGTAGGGTGCATGGAAGGTGATTTGTGCCTGCCTCATCACTCCAGGTTCTCGAGTAAAAGGCAGTAGAAGGTAAAGAGTAACAGAGTAGTGTTGAAGAGCACAGAGAATTTTCTGCCTTCCAAATCTGCCACTGTCCCTGACCTGCTGGACACAGTCTCTTAATTAGTCAGTAAATGTGAGAAATATTAACAGCTGCTCTAGAAAGCCAGTTCCAAAAACCAACTCGTTCTTCAATGGAAAATTTTCGTAGAAAAAATGTATGTTAGAAGTGCATTTTTGGAAGCTGATTCCTGCAATTCCTTGCTAATGCTAATGACAGGTCGCTGAAAATGTTCAGGAAAAATCAGCCATCACATTTTACCAGTTTCATGTAGATATAGTAATTATTTAATCCTTTAAGTGTAGTGCAACAGCATATACAATGTTCAGCAATTAAAACAGAAGTGACAGTTCATCTGAAATTATCCAGTGAGAATGTTCTCAGGTTTCAACTCAGCTATTTTACCAGTTCACCTTACGAGCATTTTTGAAAATGCCATACAATTATTATTAGCATGGAAATGTTCTTAGACATTCAAGTTAGTCAAGAAGGCAAGGGAAAAAAAAAAATCCAAACATTAAGGAAGATTAGGCCTTACTAAGTAAACCATAAAACTGACTGCACATTTGCTTCTGCAGAACTGCCATCCTCTGCTGCTAAATGCCTGCTTTCCAAATCCAAGTAGGATGGGAAGTGCAAGGATTAGATAAACACAACATGTCTTTTTTTCCTGTCACTGTCTTATTGTTCAGATCTTCAAAGTCCAGCATCATTGTTACTTTCAAGGTGGCCTTTCCAGCAGCAAGGGGAATGTCATGAAATGACACCAACAAAGCTCACAGAGGTGCAGAGGCACCTTAAGGAAGGCAAATGCTTTGTGTATGTCATTCTCTTTTTGTCCAAACGTAAGTTAAGTGTTCATTTCAGATTGTTGGTACTTTATGCATTAATTCTCACATTAGCATGCAGAAATGGAAGCTAAGTTAGTCCATTACAATGATTCATATTCTGTCCAAGGAACAAACATTTTCTGGTGGTACTGAGAACTGAAGCATATTAATGCAGTTGAAATCTTCCAGCTTCCAAAACAGACAGGAAAAAAAAAAAAAAAAAAAAAAGCGACAAGGAAAAAACATAAAAAAACAANGGAATAAACCTAGAACAGCCAATATTGCTATATGTGCAAGTACAGTAAAAAGGCAGGTGGGCTGCATCTGTATTGTTGAGCACTGTGTGCTGTCTGGTTTTTTTCAGCTGAGGTGTGCAAGCACATTGGAGCAGGAGATGCTGGCTGTCTGGGATGTGCTGTCTCCTCTCACCTGGTTCCTGGCAGCAGGAAGGGGGGATCCTTCAGTCGTCCTGTCCACTGAACATAAAATAGGAGCGAGATTTTTAATGCCTTTGGTATTTAGAAGATCCTCTTGCACACCTCTGAGGGGATTAACAGAAAGTGATTATGACATTTGGGGCAAGTTTCAGGAATACGTTCACAAGTGAGAAGTGGGTAGAGATCTAACAGCTGGTCTGCAAACATTTGTTTTCATGTACCACACTTTGTGTGGCTGCACAGCCCTCCTCCCATCAGATCACAGCTTTGTCCACCCCAAGTGGTTTAATTACATTTCCTCTCTAAATAACAGTAATTAGTCATGGTTTCCTAGAGCCTCAGAGGAACACAACTGAGCATTTTTTTCTGTGCATTGTTGCCTATTTTTTCTCTGAGCCTGCAGCACTGAGTAGCTGTGCCTAGTGAAGAGGCTCTTGCAATGCATCAGGGAGACAGACGTATTTCATTTGTGATTTCAGTGATTTCCATGTATGAGAGGATCCTTAGAGATGTCTATGCATGAAATAAATGCAGCTACTCAAGTTGTTGCCTAAAAGAACAAGCTTACAGAAATTAAATATGCTGCTAATATTTTAATTTGTTTTCTGCCTAATGTTCTCACTAATGCAAACGTCTGTCTGCCCAGCCCTGAACCCCCACTGTCATTTACAGAAATAGTTTTCCTTCACCTTCTGCCAAATACTTGCTCTTTCCATGTTCTGGCACGTCACGATGAACTGCTGGCTCTCTCTGTAGGGAAACCCCAAACCATTGCTCCCTCCCACACCAGTCTGTAGCTTAGTTCCCTGCTCTGCCAGAGAGGGTGAAGAACTGAATCCAAGCAGAGAAAGAAGATAAGTCACCTTGGACAGCACTCTGGTTCCTGCTTTGACGACATGGGCTATCCCAGAATAAAGCTTGAGATTTTGCTCTTTTTCCATACCCAGGATTTTCCCATAGCTTTTATGGTGAGGTGTGGAAATTCTAAGACTGGTTAATATGAATCACGTGAAGAAAACCCTTCTTTCACCACATTCATGATATATTTTTCAGTGGCATTTCTTGAGACATGTAGAAAAGTGCAGAAGTGGACCAGTGCAGCAAGTATCAGTATCCAGGTGGCTTGAACCATGGCCAGGAGGTTCCTGTTGGCAAATCCAATAGTTTTCTAAAGTGACCTGAGAATCTGGCCTGTCATCTTTTGTGAAACACTTCATGCCCTGTGTATTACTGTAAAGTGTTCCACTTAGAATCCACAAAAGGTTACTGGAACCACCCCAAAGGGAACAGGAGCTCAGACAATGAGTTTCATCTGCATACTCCCATCTCCTGTGGTACATTCTTGGGTCAGACTCTGCCTTTAGCCAAGCAGGTACATTGTATATCACTAACTGTATGATTAAAAGGATGAAAGATTCCCTTTATGCTGTTGTTTGCCACGAGTTGCTCATAGCATGTGGACATAACTGAATTTGCTGCTGAATCTGAAGAAGGACGGTGCAGTGGGGTACTGACATAGCAAGGATCCCTTTATTCCCCTGTCTGTCCCTTCTTGTATGCTCTGTCAGATTTGCTTGGCTGCAAGGCCATTGTGTCAAAGAGCCAGGGAAATGCTTCTCCAGTGCAGCCAGCAGCTGCAGGTGGGACTGAGTGCCATTGCTGCAGGCTGTCAGTGTAAAAACCAGAGCCATTCTACAGGTGTGCAGTGCAGCAAGTGCTGTCACTGAGACTGTGCCAGTGGTGTTCAGCTGGGAATGTGAACAGGTTTTGTATCTGTGGGAGTTTTATGCCTTCTCTGCACACATCTGGCTGCTGGAGAGCAGATGGCAGCTTTGGTGAGTCTCAGAGAGGAAGTTCCTTTCCTTCTTTTGCAGAGGTGGCACCAGTGGTACTAAAGCAGCATGTCCAGGTTCGTGCACGGGATTTTGCCCATGTCCCTTCTCATTCAGCTGGGGATTTGTTGTGATTTAACCTTGAACTGAAAGCTTTTTCCTAGCTCAAAGATTTTTCTGACTGAAAAATCTCTCATTTTCATCTGAGAAAGAACTAAAGCAATTGCAGAAGTTCACTTTCCTCTGCTAGATACCGAGTACAAGTCAGTTGATGCAGACAGGTTTCTCACTAGGAGGCACAGAGTGCTCTAGAGGGCAGGCTTTGTCTGTATTGGGTAGAAGCATTTCCAGCTCAAGACCAAATTCAGTCAGCCCAAATGGCATTTTGACTACTTAGCTTTCTTTGTATTCATAAACCAGACAAATCAATAGTTGTTTAAAATGTGAAGGTTTCAATTTGCTGGTGTTACATGCGAAGTAAAAGCAGCATTAAATTAAAGATGTTACTCTGATGAGGTCATGGTGTCTGTAAATATGCAAGTCACCTTTTTGATGGTGTGGCCTTTTCTTTCCCATTGGTATTAAGTAGGTTTTGGGTTGAAAATTAGTAAAGGTCAGCACTAGAAATGCAGTTATTTTAAGGCTTCCTGTTGAATTCTGTTGAATCCAGTTTCAGAGAATACAAGATTTTAAGAGCACTCATTGCTCTTTCATAAAAGCATTTGTAAAACATTTGTTGGGAGCTCTCTGATGGTCCTGTCAGCAGTGGTACTGGTCACTGAGTGGTCTCAATTGGTGGAGAAAGCTTCTGAGGTGAAATAACATTATCTAATCCCACAGGGTCCAGGTTAGTGTTTCTACAGGTGCACTTACACTGACAGATGGCCAGCAAGATTAAGAAAAAGTCTTCAGTTATTGATGTTTGTCATGAAAATATCACTGTGGTCTAAAATGATATAACTGCATTGTGCTCAGTGGAGTTGGTAGAGTCTGCCTTTACTGAGGATGTGCTCTGATCTGCTGTGGGCATCAGCCTGGTGTCCCAGGCATTGTGTGAGATGCACAAGGGCTCACCAGCAACTGAGATTAGCAGCACTTTGGCGTGGTGCTGAATGGCATTACTCCTCCTGGATTTTGAAGCAGTTCATGCACTTCTGGTCATCTCTGCACTAAACTCAGAGGTGCTGACGTGCCACATTTGTGTCTTGAGTGAGTGAGCCTCGGAAAAGGAGTCGGCAAGAAGGCAAAAAGCAGCTGACTTTATTTTGTGTTTTATGTTTCTGTTATTTTCATATCTTGCATATAAGAGCCAAGGGGGGGAAAAAGCTAAGATAAAAAGGACAAGGAAGAGCTCTGGATTGTTGAATAAAATCCTGTCTTTCTTTCCTTTCCTTCTGGGCTGGTCAGTAAGGGTATAGAAATAATCATACTTGTTTGTGGCTGTGTGTTTCAACTGAGTGAAGAGGCTGAGATGTGAAAAAAGAAGGTGGGAGACAGTGTCTAATTTAAATATCAGTTTGAAATGTCTGTCTCCTAATTAATGGTGGGCTTGATTTTTTTCTTTCTCTCCCTCTCTGTTTTGGTTGGGTTTTTTTTCCCCCAGACCTTTCCAGCTCACCTTTTAAGGTATTCACAATCTTTGGACATGGGGTGAAATGATGAATTGCCTGTACTGATTTTTTAAAATAAGGAGATACTGTAGCATGAAGCAGGGAACAGCAGACTTTAATTTTCCATTATATTTTCACTCCTGGAGAGAGGGCTTGAAAATGACTACTACTACTGGAATGTCAGTGAGTTTCTGAATATTAAAAATTTCTTTTAAGCATGACAAAAACTTTCATTTACATTTTTTTTCTCCTACTAAATTCTTCATTCTCTTTGGAAGCGATCACATTAAATGGAACTATAAAACAAAGCATCAGAAGAAATAGAGTCTGTCTGTACATGATTATCAAATGATCTGTACATTGAAATGGTGGAGCAATGGGCCATGTAGATAGAAAAAAAATAAATTTAAGAGATATGTGAAATTTAGGAAGCCAATTACTATTCTGCCAATAGAGAATTTTTCACTAAACATGTCCTAATTTAGTGAAAGTTTAAATACCTATTAATTAATGTTTTACTGGTTCTTAATGGCAGTGAAGTCTAGTGACAGTATGACTTCCACATGAAAATTACTCTGATGTTGGTTCTGTGGAACAGGGAGATACATCACTGTTAATATGGTAGCCCATTTATTACCCTGGTGTCTTAATTCAGCTGCATTCGAGGGCAGTGAATTGAGAATATCCTGATCAGTCTGGGTAAAAATTTGAATTACAACGATGTCAGCATGGTGGCTGTGCAGTGGTCTGAAGGTCAGGGTGAAAGGCAAGAGGAGCTGCAGGAAATGGGAGCTGTGTGACAGTAACCTGTTAGTAACCCTAACCCTAACCCTCAGGTACAGACACACCTCTTCTGATGCTGTTGTGGACAAGGGCTACATGAGGCACCTAAAACACCTTCCACTGAAGTCTCTCTTACACTTCTCTTCAGAGCAAAACTGTGCTAGACCCTTCTTCACTCAACCAGTGTTTTTTGCAATCAAAATTGCTGGTGAATCACTAAGTGCAGTTAATGTTTCAGATCTTACTGCAGACCTAAGTTCCTGGTTTTTGTCCCAGTCCAAACTGTCCACACCTTTTCAAACAAAATCTCTGTTGCTGATAAGGGGGAGCTCTGTCTCAGAGAGGCCTGAGTATCACCGAGAGGAATGGTTGAGCAGAGCTGCAAAGTTCTCATCCACTGCCTGGATTCAGATAGACCATCTTGCAATGGGACTATAGGAGCAAACAAAGCCCAAAGCTGCCCTCCAGCAGCCATGTGTCTTTGGAAGGTGTAAGATGCAAACTTAGTGGGCCAAGCAGTGGGCTCATATGCATGCAAAAATGATACATCCAATCAATATGAATTTACTTCTTTGGTGCTGCAGTAATTTATAAGGTAGTTTCTGCTCTCTGTATGATTCAGGAAGGAATTTGGTCAATACAGTGTTTTAAAAATAAAATGTGAGATGAGCTAAGCTGTTGGTTGGAGGGGTTTTTTGCCTCAGGTATTTCAACTGATAAACTCTAGCATATTATTTCTAATCTGGCATTCTGGCCTAGTCAGAATAATTTTCCACTCCTGACCTGGCATCTGTAATTTCCAGGTTTGAGTTGTTGTTGTTGTTTGGTTTAGTTGTTGTTGTGTTTGTTTGGCTTTTTGGTTTGGTTTTTGTTTGTTTGTTTGTGGATTTTTCCCCCTAAGCTGTTGGGTTATGCGGAGGACCAGGAAGAACCAAATTCTTGATCTCCTCTAGTATAGCTGGGGACAGAGTACTAAAACTTCCAAATACTGATCTCCTTACAAAATCCTGTCTTGTTCTGCCTTAATCTTGGGAGTTCCTGTATAACTGAGGATTTTAAAGGCAATTTTGCTCCCATGTACTTTTATCCCAGTAGCTATCAATGTCCATGGGGACAAGATATCACAACCCTCTGTAGCAGCAGGTCAGCTGGCATGGACACTCATGCATAGGCACAGGAATGGAGCAGAAGCCATACCAGGAGAGGAGACTTCCAAATGCCCATATTTGTTCTGCCAGGAAATTTCCGAAGTCTTCAAGACAATGCAGAGATATAAACAGCTTTCCTGTCCTTGACTTCGATCTGGAGCCAGTGTGAAGGGCAATCTTACAGGCCTTGAGTGCTCCTTTAGCCACAGCCAGTTTTGAGCCAAAGGCTCCAAAACCCTTCGAAGGATGTGCAAGTTTTTGGGATGGATTGTGTGTCTCATTGCTGTGCCTGCACATTCTACATGGTGTTTTTCTTTTGCTGTCCCATGGGTTTCCGAGTGCTAGAGTTCCTCAAGTTTGAGAAGTAAAGCCTGAATTTTATGTGGAACTTTGTCCCTCAGCAAAAATTAGGACCCTGTGTGTTTCATGTTTCTGGTCTCTTCTCCATTTCTCTTAATCACCCTTTGTTCCTGTGGTGTGCAGGGAAAACCCCACACCAAGAGTTTCAAAGCGTGATCTTACTACCATTCCCCCCCAGTTTAGAAATCTACATTGTAACTGTGTCTGTGCACTAACTGTCAAAAATAGTCAGCAAGGTTTATTTCAGGTTTTCTTTACTGTTTCCATGTGGGCTCTGGAAGTTAAATAACAGAGTAAGAACGAGTACCTTTCTATAAAATTGAATGTGACTGCAAAAGATGAATTGTTCATGTAAATGATTGTGGAATTGTATTGAGCACCTTTGAGTCAAAGTGCTGTGCACTGAAAGAGCAAGCTGAAGATTTCAGTACTACTGGTGTAGTGTTCTGGAAAAGATGTTCAGAAGATGAAATTTAACAGTCTGTGAAATCTTTTTTCTTTTAACTTTCAGAAAGGTTGCCCTTAAGCTTTTTCTTCTGAGAGAGGCAAAATGATTTAGATTGAGTGAAGATGCACCCATTTTCCCCTTCTAAACATGAAATAAACACAGTCTAGCTTTTACCTTGCTGTTATGTTCCCCCCCCCCGCCCCGCCCCATTATAGTATGTGTGCTAGTCTTGGTCTCATGTAAGATGTTTTTTCAGTTTGAATAATTTACCTTTTTTCAGTATTGCCAAACAGAAAATGCTGAGGATTCAAAAGCCAATCCTGACTGATGGTAATAGGCCCTACAAATTGAAATTTTATGTACAATAAATAGCACATTTATGTTCCCTGCCATTTCCCTTGTTACTTTAGAGTATGTTTCTTCTGGCATGTATAGGTTCTCTCCATGTAATTTCTACTGAAAGCTCAAAATCTCGTGCCATCTCCTAACTCTTGTACTGGGGCTTTATCATGCACTTCAGTATACTCAATATTCCTTTTAAGTTGCAAAAGCTTACAACACTGCCAGTAGTCTACAAAATACACTGTCTGTCTGGATCTGCACACAAGTTAAAGTTGTGCTCTCATTAGAGAACTGCAGTTTTTCTTTTTCTGGAAAACAAAAAGAAGTCACAGAAAGAATTGAGGGAAAATATTTGTTTTCAATTACCTTTAAATATGGAGAGACAGGGTGTTGAGGAAGAAACAATTTGTTTACACATTTCTTGGCACAGACCTCTCGCACTTCAGTAGTTGGGAATGAGAAGTAATGGGCACATTCTAATCCAGATACTTTGGGCTTCTTTTCTGTAAGGCAAAATAATTGGCATTGATTGTCTGAAATGATACGGTGTCTCCTTTGCTCTGCCTGTTCTGTGCATCAATGCCTTCAGAGAAGGGAAGAGTAAACACTGAAGTGTGGTTTGATCCCACGAGGAAGGCGCTGGGTGCTGAAGACAAATTCAGAGAATAAATTAGACAAGCATGTCACATACTAGGCCCTGGGACAAACCAGCACTGGGTTGGAGGAATAGTTGCCCTGCCCACTGAAGCCCAGTTGCCTTTCCAGAAGCTGAAGCACAAGTGGTGAGCTCTGCACGAGACAGCTGCTTGAGGTGGCAGAAGAGCTGTCCTGTGAGCCAGGAAGGCAGTGGGTGCAGGTGGCCTGTGTGCCCAGGGCTCAGAGGGTGTGAGTGCAGTGCAGGCAGAGCTGCTCTCAGCAGCTGGCACACACAGGCTCTCAGCTTGGCCACTGGCACATGGGGCTGTAATCAATGGTGAGATGTGCCCACCAGTTTAGAAAGAAAGGCAGAAGTTTTGAAAATCCTATAGTGGGATTATATCTTGCACTTAAGACTCTAGGAAATATTATTCTGTGCAGCTAAAATTAAGTTTTCCTTTAAGCCTGTCATGTGTATGCTGGAGCTGAGCACTAGGGTGTTCATCCAGCTGTACAGCAGAAGCACTGCAGCAATGGCTCTAGACATGGTAAGTCTCTGGTATATTGTCAGTTCTTATTAACAAATAGCAGAATGAAAATTGATGAACAGTCTTAATAAAAGGACTGATTGTGCAATTTAAATCAAGGAAGTATTAATAAAATACCTAATCCTTAAATGTGCATAATTAGATTTATGTGTTCACATCGCTGCAATTAGAAGTTGGTATTTAAAGGGCACATTTCCCATTTCACGTGCTTTTAATCATTCTTCTCAAGTTTGCTTTTTCAAATTGCAGAGATAAGGTAAACAGATTCATTTGATTCTTTCCCTCTAGGCATGTAATATTTTTTGATCTGGAATGAAATTTACATATTTGGTTTGTCTTGTGCTAATCTGTACACAAATAAATAAATAAAGATGTAGTCCTATTCAGCACTGAATACTTTCAAACCTTTTAAGCAGTGCCGGGGGTAACCAATCTTTTTTTAAAAGTGTTGACATGGCAACAGTAGCCCTCTGAATACAGCTTAAGCTTCCACTTTTCCCAGCCATGTGTCTTTGCTCCCTAAAGCAAAGACCTTACTGTACTCTGTAATGGATAAAGATCATGGATTGCAACTGCCTGATCAGCTTCTGACCCCGCACAGGCTTCTCCAGCCCCTTTGGCCAATTTTGCAAGAGTGGTTCCATGAAAGGCATTTGCAAAGTCAGCAGGGATTACTTCCAGCATCAGAGGGAGGCGTGCCTGTGTTGCAGTCACACGCAGGCTGGCAGTGGAAGGTGCAGCTGCAATGCCTGCAGCACAGAGAGCACAGTGAGCACTGTGAGCACAGAGAGCACAGTGAGCACAGTGAGCACAGAGAGCACAGTGAGCACAGAGANAGTGAGCACAGTGAGCCCAGAGAGCA
>VWYO01010134.1:0-33213 GCA_013400275.1 Rhadina sibilatrix
TTGATCTCCCTGTGCGAAAGCAGAGATGCAGACATAAGACAAGAAGAACCTGTGGAACTTTAAAAACAGCGACCACCCCAAAATACATCCACCCTCACCCCAAGCTCACTTACCCCGCGGGCCGCTGGTTCACATTTTTTCGGTTGGGGCGACCTTGGAGCAAAACAAAACCTCCAAAAACTGGACCAAACCTCTAGACTAAGAGCGACCCCTCAACGTGCTAATAGCACCCAGACCCAATATAATTGATCAATGGACCAAGCTACCCCAGGGATAACAGCGCAATCTCCTCCAAGAATCCATATTGACAAGGCGGTTTACGGCCTCAATGTTGGATCAGGACATCCTAGTGGTGCAGCCGCTACTAAGGGTTCGTTTGTTCAACGATTAACAGTCCTACGTGATCTGAGTTCAGACCGGAGCAATCCAGATCGGTTTCTATCTATGACGAACTCTTCCCAGTACGAAAGGATAGGAAAAGTGAGGCCAATACCACAAGCAAGCCTTCGCCTTAAGTAATGAAACCAACTAAATTACAAAAGGCTATCACTCCACCCATATCCTAGAAAAGGACCAGCTACTGTGGCAGAGCTTGGCAAATGCAAAAGACTTCCTTTAACTCAGAAGTTCAAATCCTCTCCCTAGCTTTTCTCATCCTATCAACATGACCAACTACCCTCTCCTATGCTCTACCCATCTTAATCGCAGTAGCCTTCCTCACGTTAGTAGAATGAAACATCCTAAGCTACATACAAGGCCAAAAAGGCCCAAACACTGATGGCCCCTTTGGACTGCTTCAACCCCTAGCAGATGGAGTAAAACTATTCATCAAAGAGCCCATCCGCCCCTCATTATCCTCCCCAATCCTATTCATCGCAACCCCCATGCCAGTCCTCCTTCTAGCGATCTCAATCTGAGTCCCCCTCCCCCTATTGATAGTGTAGGGTTAAAATGATTTTTTGTAGAGCTACAAGCAAGTAACTAAGGGGGGTGGTGGTTAGGAAAGGTAACGGTTAGGAAGGGAAAGACCCGGGCTTGCTGATCAACCAGGTCTTGGGAATAGAACGTTAGCTTTGCTACAGTTGCAGTAGCTAAGGTTATTGTTTTAACTAAATCAAGTATGACTTTGTTTGGGAGAATCGAATATGATCACTGTTTGGCTAAATTACAAGAAATTTTGCTTAGGAACAATCCAGGGTAACCAATCAATTTGTAGCTGTGTGGCAGAGGGGTATAAAACATGTGTGTTGTGAATCACTGTCAGAGTCAGATTTGGGTTTGTCTGTGTACCCCGGCTCCTGGAGCTCCTCAATAAAAGCACCTGCATATAATCATTCCGTGATTACGTGTTTCCGACGCAAACACTATTATTTTCCCTCGCAGACCTCAACTTGGGTCTGCTTTTCCTGCTAACCATATCAAGCCTGGCAGTATACTCAATCTTATGATCAGACTGAGCTTCAAACTCAAAGTACGCCCTGATTGGAGCCCTTTGAGCGGTAGCTCAAACTATCTCCTACGAGGTCACCCTGGCAATCATCCTCTTGTCTGTCATCCTCATTAGTGGGAACTACATCCTCAGTACCCTCGCAGTCACCCAAGAGCCCCTCTACCTTATCTTCTCCTGCTGACCCCTAGCTATGATGTGGTACGTATCCACACTCGCTGAAACCGAGCCCCCTTCGACCTAACAGAGGGGGAATCAGAGCTAGTATCTGGATTTAATGTAGAGTTCGCAGCAGGCCCTTTTGCCCTCTTCTTCCTAGCTGAATACGCCAACATCATGCTTATGAATACACTGACCGCCATTCTATTCTTCAACCCAAGTGTCTTCAACCTGCCCCAAGAGCTATTCCCCATCGCATTGGCCACAAAAGTCCTTCTCCTGGCGGCAGGGTTCTTATGAATTCACGCTTCCTACCCTTGGTTCTGGTACAACCAACTAATGCACCTACTATGAAAAAACTTTCTCCCACTTACCTTGGCCCTATGCCTGTGACACATTGGCATATCAATCTGCTATGCAGGCCTGCCCCCTTACCTATAAAGGGCCCAAGGAAATGTGCCTGAACACCCAAGGGTCACTATGATAAAGTGAACATAGAGGTACACCAGCCCTCTCATTTCCTAGCCTCCTAGAAAAGCAGGAATTGAACCAACACTAGAGAGATCAAAACCCTCCATACTCCCCTTATATTTTTTTCTAGTAGGGTCAGCTAAACAAGTTATCACACCCATACCTGAAAATGACAGTTCAACTCCTTCCCCTGCTAATGAACCCCCAAGCAAAGCTAGTTTTCGCCATCAGCCTAGTACCAGGAAACAACTATCACGATTTCAAGCAACCACTGAATCACAGCCTGAGCCGGTCTTGAGATCAATACTCTCACTATCCTGCCATTAATCTTCAAATCCCACCACCCCCAGGCCATCGAAGTTGCAACCAAGTACTTCCTAGTTCAAGCAACTGCCTCAACCCTTGTACTATTTTCCAGCATAACCAATGCGTGACACACTGGGTAATGAGATATTACTCAACTAACCCACCCTGTATATTGCTTGATCCTAACTTCAGCCATTGTAATAAAACTGGGATTAGTCCCATTCCACTTCTGATTCCCCAAAGTCCTACAAGGATCCCCCCTCACCATCGGGCTACACCTGGCCACAGTCATAAAATTCCCCCTAATCATGCTATTCTTCATAACCTTCCCCACCCTAAACCCAACTTTACTGACCTGCATAGCCATTCTCTCTACTGCCCTAGGTGGATGAATAGGACTAAACCAGACCCAAGTCCAAAAAATCCTGGCCTTTTCCTTCATCGTCCACCTAGGCTGAATAACTATCATTATCTCCTTCAACCCAAAACTGACCCTACTAAACGTCTACCTTTATGCCTTTATAACCACAGCCACATTTTTAGCTCTGAACCACATCAAAACCTCAAAACTATCAACCCTGATAACCACATGAACAAAAGCCCCCTCACTATTTTTAACCCTGCTCTCCCTAGCAGGCCTCCCTCCCCTAACGGGCTTCTTCCCCAAATGACTCATCATCCAAGAACTAACTAAACAGAGCATAGCCCCAGCGGCGGCTATAATTTCCCTTCTATCCCTATTAGGCCTATTCTACCTTTGTCTCGCATACTGCGCCACAATTACCCTCCCCCACACACCACAAACCACATGAAACAATGACACACTAGCAAATCAACTCCCACTACAGTCGCAATCCTAGCCACCATGTTCACTATACTCCTACCCATCTCCCCTATAATCCCCACTATCCTATAAGAAACTTAGGTTCACCCAAACCGAAGGCCTTCAAAGCCTTAAACAAGAGTTAAACCCTCTTAGTTTCTGCTAAAACCCGCAGGACACTACCCTGCATCTCCTGAATGCAACCCAGGTACTTTAATTTAAGCTAGAGCTTTCCCCGTCTTCCTAGCCAGATGGGCTTCGATCCCATGATCCTATAGTTAACAGCTATATGCCCAAACCAACAGGCTTCTGCTTAACAGACCCCGGCACACTATTAATGCGCATCAATGAGCTTGCAACTCACTATGAACTTCACTACAGAGTTGATAAGAAGAGGAATTGAACCTCTGCAAAAACAACTACAGCCTAAAGCTTACACACTCAGCCATCTTACCTATGACATTAATTAATTGACTATTTTCAACCAGTCACAAAGACATTGGCACTCTATACCTAATTTTTGGTGCATGGGCTGGAATAGTGGGTACTGCCCTAAGCCTCCTCATCTGAGCAGATCTAGGTCAGCCCGGCGCCGACCAAGTCTACAATGTAGTCGTTGCTGCCCATGCCTTCGTAATGATCTTTTTTATGGTCATACTTATCATAATTGAAGGATTCGGAAACTGACTAGTACCTCTAATAATCAGAGCCCCAGACATAGCATTCCCTCGAAAAACAACAGAAGCTTCTTACTACTTCCCCTACCTTTCCTCCTACTGCTAGCCTCCTCTACAGTAGAAGCAGGCATAGGCACAGGCTGAACAGTTTACCGCCCTCTAGCTGGTAACCTAGCATATGCCAGATCTTCAGTCAACCTAGCTATCTTCTCCCTCCAACTAGCAGGTATCTCCTCCATCCTAGGAGCCATCAATTTCATTACAACAGCAATTAACATAAAACCACCTGCCCTGTCACAATACCAAACCCCCTTATTCGTTTGATCCATGCTAATTACTACAGTTCTTCTACTCCTATCCCTTCCAGTCCTAGCTGCTGGAATCTCTACACTACTCACCGACGGTAACCTTAACACCACTTTTTTCGACCCGGTGAGCAGGGGAGACCCAATTCTTTACCAGCACCTCTTCTGATTCTTCGGCCATCCAGAAGTTTACATCTTAATCCTACCAGGATTCGGCATGATCTCCCAGTGTAGCTTATTACACTTATTACACTGGCAAAAAAGAACCATTCGGCTACATGGGTATGGTATGAGCCATGCTATCTATCGGCTTCCTAGGTTTCATCGTATGAGCCCACCATATGTTCACAGTAGGAATAGGCGTAGAAACTCGAGCATACTTCACATCCAAAACTATAATCATTGCCATTCCAACAGGCATTAAAGTCTTCAGCTGACTCGCAACCCTACACGGAGGAACCATCAAATGAGACCCACCTATACTATGAGCCCTGGGCTTCATCTTCCTATTCACCATCGGGGGACTAACAGGCATCGTCCTAGCCAACTCCTCACTAGACATTACACTACATGACACTTACTATGTAGTAACTCACTTCCACTATGTCCTATCAATAGGAGCAGTGTTTGCAATTCTAGCAGGATTCACCCACTAATTTCCCCTATTAACAGGGTAAATACTCCACTCTACATTAGCCAAAACCCACTTTGGGGTAATATTTGTAGGTGTTAACCTTACCATCTTCCCACAACACTTCCTAGGACTAGCTGGCATGCCGCGACAATACTCAGACTACCCAGATGCCTACACCCTATGAAATACTGTCTCCTCAGTGGGCTCACTAATCTCCATGACAGCCGTAATCATACTAGTATTCATCATCTGAGAAGCCTTTGCATCCAAACGCAAAGCCCTACAACCAGAACTAACAAGCACAAACATTGAATGAATCCACGGCTGCCCACCTCCATTCCACACTTTCGAAGAACCCGCCTTTGTCCAAGTCCAAGAAAGGCTGTTCTGGCAAAAAATGGTCAGGTATATCGTGGATCATTGATTACAGAACAGGCTCCTCTAGGTGGCTTTGGAGCACCACCAAGTCCTTAGAGTTTTAAGTGTTTGTGCTCGTAGTTCTTGGGCGGATGCTCCAGTAAGATCGAGCATCAAGATTTAGGGCCAGGCATAGTGGGGTATCTAATCCCAGTTTGGGCCCTGGCTTTCATGGGCTTCAATAGATCATTGGTCTAAGATCTTCTTTGGGGGTGGCCTTATGGGCATCTTGGGCTTGCGACAGCTCAGTTGCCTTTTAAGCTTAGCTACTTTGGATAACATGTGACCACAGTTTACGCCATTATAATGTTGATTTGGGTCCCCTGTACCACCACGGTGAATGGATTGTATTTTTGTTTGCTTTTTTAATGGGTGGGGGGATTTGGGTTAAATTTGGTGGATAGTTGGTGAAAAAGGGTGGACTAAGATGTGGGGGGATGTAGTTAATTGTCTGATCGTGTGGGTGGAATAAAATGTCAAGATAAAAAGTGGACAGCAGAAGTAGATGTGGCTATAGGTTTTGGGGAAGTGTGGATGGCATGGCTGTTTTTGGTGACTATTGCATTATTCAGTGCTTGAAAAATGTGCTGCACGGGGAGGAGGGGTATGAAGGGAGTTAGTGCTTTGGTGCCAAGTTTGTGTCAGGTCTATCCTTCAGTCCTGACACTTAGAGAGTGCTTGAGGGGGCTTGGTGGTTGTGTGATGGGTATATCAAGAGAAGGATGATTTTTGTTATGTGTTGGGAGGGTTTGTTGGGAAGCTTAGAGGGCGGATAGTAATAGTGAAGTAAGTTTCTGTAGTTAAAGTTTTGTAACGACAGCTTTTCAGGCTGTAGATCTCGGAGAGAGGCTGAATGGGAATTATGATAAAATTTGTTCTGTTTATGAGCTTATGCTTTGTTCCAGGGGAGTTAGCGGTTGCGTCTAATCCTTCTCCCTATTATGGGGTGCTAGGGCTGCTTGTGGCATCTATTGCTGGGAGTGGTTGACTGGTGAGCTTGGGGGTGTCTTTTGTGTCGTTGGTGCTGGTGATGGTTTATTTAAGAGGGATGTTGGTAGTGTTTGTCTACTTTGTGTTGTTAGCGGCTGATCCATATCCTGAAGCGTGGGTTGATTGGGGGTTTGTGGGGTATGGGCTTGGGATGGGTTTAGTTGTCATGGCGGGGGCTGTCATGGGAGCGGCGTTTGAAGTTCTGGCTGAGGGGGGGACTGTGAATAATGTAAGTCTTTCATCTATACGGTTAGACTTTGGTGGAGTTGCTATGTTGTATTCGTGGGGGGTGGGGCTGTTTTTAATTGGTGGGTGAGGGTTATTGCTGAATTTGTTTGTGGTGTTAGAGCTTGTACAGGGGCTGTCTCGAGGGGTGATTCGGGCTGTGTAAGGTGTTGTAGGTCAGGGGATAATTTAGTTAAAATGCCAACTTTGGGAGTTGGTGATGAAGGTTTAACTCCTTTTGCCCTGAGGTGGATGTGTGCTTGGTGGGTGATTTTGGTCATGTGGTGAAAAAAACTTGGTGGATAATAAAATGATTGGGTTGAATGTGGGGAAATGAAGTTAATTAATTGGTTGTGTGAATGAAAAGAAATGTCAAGATAAAAAATGAACGATGAAAATAGGTGTTTAGCTGTAAGTCTCAGGAAAGTGTGAATATGAATAAGCATGTCCGGTGACCATTGCCTTATCTAGTGCTTAGAGGGCCAACGGTGCAGGAGCCATGAATGGGATCAAAGTGCATCAATGTCAGGTTTGCGTAGGACTTATCCTTCAACCATGACAGTAGAGGCGCTTGAGGGGATTCAGTAGTGCGGTGCTCATGTGATGTACATGTCAAGAGGAAGATATCGCTTGCTACGCACTGGAAGGGTTTATTGAAGCGGCCCCAAAAGAAGGAAAGGGTAGGAGGTCAGTATGCCGGAGTAAAGAGGGTAGAGGGGAGTCTTCAACCGAGCACTTGTATCAGTGAAGGGCAAGTGAGTGGAGGGACAGGAAGGAGATGGTCCTGAAGTTACCACGGGAGGCGCAAAAGAACAAGGAGGGCCTCGAGGGTAAGAGGGAAAGTATGCCCCTGAAGCCAATAACTAGGGTATAACTGACATTGAGTAGCTCGGTTCTCGTGAGGAGTGCAATTAATAGATAACCACGTTCTCTGGCTTGGGAGCTCTTGAAAGTTGTTGTAGAGGGTATAGAAGGGGTATAATCTTCAATCTTTGCCTTACAAGACCAATGTTTTTATAAACTATTAGAGTCAGTTAGAGTTTGAGTATCTTGTTTTCTAGGATAGATACAATAGGGAAGAGAACTAGGATAATTGCGAAGTATGTGAAGGAAGCCACTTGGCCAATTATGATGAATGGGTGTTCGACTGGTTGGCTTCCTACTCAGGTTAGTACTAGGAGGTTGGCTACTAGGGCTCAGAATAGGATTTGGGAGAGAGCCCAATGTAAGAGAAAACATTTTTTAGAATTGAGGTAGAATAATGACCCTGAAGATGTGATCAAGAATGCAAATTAAAAAATAAGAATTTAAAAGTGAAAAATTTGGTCTGTCAGTTTCCAAATACTTTGATGCTGCATTTTCAGATACATTAAAGGTATACGCATCTTTTCCTTAACAAACTGAAAGACCTCCAACTGGAAATCTTAAAAGGTAAAAACTTTGCCATTGTTACAATTTGATTCTAAAGAGAAAACTTTTATGTCACTTAGTCTAAAATCATAAAATGCATTTTTTTCCCTAAAATTTTCTAAAAAAAAATTCTATTCTGTGGAAAATTCAAAAGAAAATGAAATCAGAATTTGCTTTTCTTGGCTTTATAGAAAAGATTATTCGTAAGTGCTAAAATAACATCACTACTCAGTAGAATGATGGAAATAATAAATTGAATATTTGCTATCTGGGGTTAGATTTTATATTATTAGGTACATGATGAAAAAAGATTGTATGGCCATAATAATGATGAGGAAACTAGTTTTTCTAGATATTAATTTTTCACCATATCACAAAGAACAAACCAGCAGGAGGTTCTTTTGTGCAGTTGGTATAGCAGGTCCCAAAATGTAGATGTAAAGGTATGTTAGCAAGCAAGAAACTGGGAAAACACTGATTCTATTACAAAGAGTAAGTTACTTGCATTTAACCCAGCTCAGTAATGATGTAAGTACTGCTGAAGGAAGTTTGAAGACCACTACAAATAGGAGGAAATGTGTTGTGAGGGTAAGCTGGCTGCAGCAGATGTGATAAAATTCTTCATAGTATTAGGTGTACATGTCAAAGTTATAGGCAGCAGGAGGAGTGACCTGTGTGAGAAGAGGCCAAGGGTTTCCTGGAACATGACATAAATGTTTCTTGCTTAGCAACAGACCTATTACTGGCCAAAGTCAACTCAAATAGCAAAGCTCGTGGTGCCTCTATGAAAAATATTGTTAAGGGTAAAAGTGCTGAGGAGCTGTGGTAAAAAAATCTGAAAAAAATCCCATGGACATTGGGGACAGGGAAGAAGGAGGAGGAAAAGCAGGTGCTCCAGATACCTGAGCAGATATTGCAACCCATGTAGAGACTATAGCGAAGCACATACTTCCCTGCAGCTTGTGGAGAGTGCCATGACAGAGCAGATCTGCATGCCACAACCTGTACTAAAACAAGTGGATAGGCCCTGAAGGCAGGTGCAGCCCATGGAGAACTTCTGCTGGAGAGAGTGTATCCTGAATTACTACAGCAATGGGAACAACCCATATCAAAGGGAAGTAGTGTGAGAAGTAAGGAATAACAGAGAGCAACTCCTATGAACTGACCTGAGACCCTACATTTCCTCACCCCTGCGCACTGCATGAGAAGGGTGGAAGGCAGTAGAGGCATTGAAAATGAAGGAGTGAAGTGGAGCCTGGGAAAAACAGGGGAGCAGCATAATCACAGGGATAATCAGGGAGGTAAGATCTAATCAAATCCATGATAAACAAATTTAATAAACATGCTTATTTTCCTTATTTTCTGCAGACGTAGTTAGTCTTTCCTGTATTTCTTGGCAGATGAGTGATTCGTGTTTTAAAGAGACATGGTAAGAGGGAATAGCTGTTTGTAGAGATTGTAGAGATTTCTTTTCCTACCAGCAGTAAGTGTATTAGAGGAATTCCCTCCATTGACTTGCCCAATTGGTAAGTGGCAGTGGCATTCCATTGGTGTCCAGCAGAATATAAAGCAGCATTTAAAATTTATCTTATTTTAGGCATTTCCTCGCATTGAAAGCATTACATACCACTAAGAAGCAGGACACTTTCAACAAGAGGGGGCAGAAGACAGTCACTTTTTTTCCCCAGGCTGTGTCACCATGGAAGAAAGAACACATGATTCTTCACACAAGTTATGCATGAAACCATCCTTGGAAGAAGACAGTGTTTTTCTGTTTTTACAGAAAAATCAGAACACGCATGAATTTTCCATTGAAAAATGTTAACTCATTCCACTTAAGCCTTTTTGCAGGAAAGAATCAAGTATAGTATTTTTTTTTTTTACTTCTTAAGAGGTTTTGAAAATGTTAAAACTAAAAATACTTTGAAGCATATAAAGAAGAGAAGCATTTTTTTCTTTTCCTAGAATAAACTACTTTCAATGGACCAGTATTTGACCAGATGTAACTTTGCTTATTGAGGATTACAGTAATTATTTACAAGGGAAATATTGAAAATAGTTGAGCACAGAACAAATAAAAGTAAGAGATCTGCACTTGACCCTCCCCTTCCCCTCAGGTGAATGTTGAAGGCCACAATGAAGTCTCCCATCAAGATCCAGGCTGAACAAAAAAGTAAGGTATAGTTGCACGGTTGAACTGTGTCAGAGCACACCCTAAACACAGATGACTAAAGCCCAAGGTGGGGCTGGAAATGCAGGACTACAAAGGTCATTACAGAGCAGAATACTTATAGGGAATTGGAGTCTCTTGGTCCACTTGGGGCCTACCTACAATCAGAAAAATTTCAGTCTAGAAGATTTTAAAGAGTCTGAATTAGGCTTCAACTGCAGTATCATCTGTTTGTTTTGCACTCAAATAATCTTCACAGTTAGTTTTTCTGTTAGTGTCTAACTAAAGGGTTTTTTTCTGTTTCTTAATTTCTTTTTTAAGTGCCTGTCAAAGAATTTGAATACCAAATCACCAAAAAAGTGAATGTTTCATCATTTATGAGTTGTCAAGTTGCATGAGCAATCAGGCTACATTCTTATATTTAATGAATTATTAATTTGCTGTCAGGAAAAAGTAATCACCCATGAAATGAAGGTATTTTTAATTGCACCTGAAATACATATACAGAGGATACATAAGACATAATTTTAATAGCTTAGCAGCATATATCATGTCATTGGTCAGTCTGCCCAGAGTGAATTGGTGGTCCTGACACCTAAGTAAAAAGGTAGGACAAACCATTTTCATTTTGTCTGGGTTTGATGGGCAGTGGAGAAAATTGCAAGTTATTTAAAATGGAAACTTTTGTGTTATAAAAATGTCAGTGTTGCATGTCTAATTTGATTCAAAAGCAAAACTTTTTATTCAAAATTTTCTAGGGTTTTTTAAGCATCTTCTTAATTAGAAGGATGCCTATTGGAGTCTTTTCTAATTATGTTTATATGTTTAATTTAACTGCTGCCAATACATTATAAGACACAAATTTTGACGTAACTTCAAACAGTCCAGACTTCAGTAGTTTCAGGTATAAGGGTTACCACATGGAATCAGAACAGACCTTTATTCTGTTCAGTATCATATTTTATGAATTCTAGTGCCAGTGTACATAATTTCTTGTCATAAGGAAGTAATTCATTAACTTTATCATATCAATGTAAGTGGGTTTTGTCAGTCATTAAATCTTGTAGGAAAAAAAAATGTCGGTACTGCTCTTATTTGCTCTAAGAACCTAAACACCTAAGCATTGTATTTTAGATTTTTTTTTTCTCTTATGTCCATGTTCTGAAAAAATATTTGGAAAATGGTTTGCTTCTGTCTTTTATGCTGCCACATATTTTTTTTCTGTGTGCTGAAGGGTTTATACAAAAGCTATCTTTTACAGAAACTCAGGTAATACCTGCTGTGTAAATTCCTTTGCTCCCCATCACTGTCTTCAAAACTGTTTTTTCCTTTCTTCTTTTCCCCACAGCACTGAATGGGACTTTCTGGCATCATGAGAATAACTACTTTTGTGTCTCTAGTACTTGAAAGACAGGTAGTATTTGGTATTTATGACATATAAAATGGATTGTTTCATAGACTTCTTGTAGCATCTTCCCACATTACTTTCTGAGGGTGGGAGAAAAAAAAAGAAAGCCACCACATATTTTTCTTTTCACAGTCGGATATAGTTTGTGCTCTTACAAAAATTTCTGTCACCTGACTTGCAGATTTGTCTCCCCTGCTGCTAAAATATATTTTCTGTCAGCAAACACATCTTACTTGTTTTTTGCCTGCTGTAGTTATTTACTCAACATTGAACTCATCAATAACTTACAAAACCTGGTTCTTACAGCTGTATATCGAGTTGAAAATGGTGTACATTCATGTAAAATTTGCCATTTGTCATAAAAATACACTAAAAAAAGATATTAATTTAGAGAAGCACAAAAGTAAATAAAAATATGCACTGCAAAATTGATACAAAATGGATATTCAACTGTGAATGTAAGTCTGATATTTTACAAACACTATATATAATATACTGTGATGTTAACTATGGGATTATTAATATGGTAGCATATTCCAATCAGTGTATAAAATACATATTTAAAAAATCGTATCACAAAAGGATTTTTGTTTATAAAGGTAAAAGAAGAAGAAAGTCACATTCTGCATTTTTTTCACAAGATAGTCACCCTCTTTGGGCTCTGCTCTACATCTATTTTCTGTTCCTGACATCTGGGAAGCTCACTCTCTGGAAATGTGTCAAGAGAAGGCATTTTCTGTTCTCATCCCACACCAGCTAGTGCAAATGGTCCATCCTGAACTGAGGGAGAAATACATAATCATCTCCTCACTCCTAGATAGTGACACAGAACCAGAAAAACAGGAATAGTAAGTTTCACCCCAAAAGATATAATAATTCATCAAACCCAGTGTAATTTTTTTTTTTGTTGTTGTTACTTTAGGCTATTTTCTGGGCCTACTTAACCAGTAGGCAATAAATCTGCCAGAAACATAGTATTGATAAAAAGTGAAGTTGAGAAGAGAATCAGAATAGTAGTCTGATTTCAAACAGAAAAAAAACAACCAACCAAGCAGAAAAAAATAAAACTAAATCCAAAAATATACAATTTTGGCCAAAAGAATACTCATATATTGAACAAATTCCACTCCCTCCTTTGTCTACTCATGACAAAGCCATTTAAAGTGCAGAAAGCTTTGTTCCATAAGCAAATGAGCATATGTTTTGAACAAAGGAACATCACCAAACTTCCATACATGGCAAATAGCTATTACCACATGCTGAAAGTAACAGCAGCATGCACATTGCTAAAAGGAGTCCTATAAAACAGTTCAAACACTGTTTCAGACATAATCTTAAATGCTTTTATGTTTATTAGCAGCTGGTGCATGGTAGAAAAATGCCCCATCTTTTCTAGAAAGAAATAATAATTCCCAAGTGAACTTTCTGAAATATGTGAGTGATTTTGAAGATTAATATTTATTTTCAGCACTAATACCTTTAAGTAAAATCCAGGAATAGCTCTAGTATAACTTAGCTAGAGGGTCCTGCCTAAGGACATTCAGCTACGCTCAGCTGATTGTTTTCACCTTTTATCTGGATTTGTAATGCTCATCTACTTGGATATCACTGACTAAAAATAGTAATTTTCCCAGTTATGTCATCCAAATAAAGGTTCAAGTTCCCTCTCTGCTTTCATATTTTTTGCAGTTTCTTTGGTCAATCAATAGCTTTCTATATTTTTTAAAGTTTTTTAATTATTTTTACTAGATACTGATAGATTCTGATAGTTCTCTATCAAAACTGATCTCCTTTTATCTCTAAACCTTCAGTCCAGTGGATTAGTTTCTCAAAAGACTCTTGGATGTGTTTTCCTTGTTTGTTTGCTGTCCTTATCATGTGTCCTAGTTTAACCTGGGATAGAGATAATTTATTCTCAGTAGCTGTTACAGGGCTGTGTTTTGGATTTGGAATGAGAATGATGCTAATAGCACACTGATGTCTTGGGTTTTGCCAAATCATGTTTCTCCTAAACCAAGGACTCTTTGTCCTTCCTTATCTCATGCTCTGCCAGTGAGGAGCTAAGCAAAGGAAACTGGGAGGGAGCATAGTTGGGAGAGGTGATCCAAACTGTCCAAAGGGATATTTTGGACACGGAACATCTGCCTGAAATATAAACTGAGGGGAGTTACCTGGAGGAGGAACTGATCTGGGTTCAGGAAGGGGTGTCTGGAGTCAGTCAGCAAGGGGTGAGCAACAGCATCATGCATCACTTGCTTGTTTCCATGTTATTATCATTATTATTATCATCATAATTTACCATTATTATTATATCGTACTTAATTTTCAGTTTTCAGTTATGAAACTGTTCTTATCTTCACATACACGTTTTACTCTGATTCTCCTCTCCATTCTACTAGGAGGAGAGGTTGCTGAGCAAGTGGTTTCATGGTATTTAATTTTCAGCTGGACTTAAAAGCATGACATGAGCTCCTGTTAATTCTAAGGACATTTGTTTCAGAAGTACAAGCAGATAGGAAATATGACTAAGCATAGCTCAAACACGCTTGAATGGCCTAGCAGTATCATATAAAGGAATATATAACACAAAGGACTTCAAATAAAGGTAATGTCAGTAGCAAACTAGAAGTGAGTCTTCATCTATCTCAAGTATATGCGTACTATTTTTTTACTAGTTGATGCATGTTGTATGTTGGGATATTTGTGTATCAACAAATGAATTAAGCCAGTGGAGAGTTAGAAAAACTTCAGGGCCTTTGTTTTAGTCTATGGACTCATGTTCATTTAATAACTCCCACCAATTATTTTTATGAGTTCACAAAAGAATGACAGACCAATTCCTTAACAACTGTAAATGGCCTAGTTACCTCATAATAGTTTCAAAAGAATGTTTCATTCTCTTTAAATGCTCTGTCTTCCAAAATCCACATTATATTTGACATAACCTCTAATTTGTTCCTTACAATGTGCAAAGATAACTGACTTTTTTTCTTATAGGCAGAATTATAGGCAGAATTTTTAATCATACTGAAGAAGTGAAAAGACTACTTTTTAATATATCTAACAGGTCAAATATTTGAGTGTCATCTCCCTGTATCCTTCATATTTACTCTCACACTTCATGGTTATAGCCTATGGTACCTATTTAGGATTAATAGCCTATTTAGGATTTTTTTCTTTTTTGTTGTTTTCAGAAGGATGCTTCATTTTCCTAACAAATTGCAAAATCTTGTCATCCCATAAAATAAATTCTTATTAGTATTTCTTTAATTTGCTATATGGTAATATTCTATCAATAAAGCAACCTGATATAGTCTACTTCTTTCATAATTTTACTGGCCCATCTTAACAAAAAAATCTTAAGTGTGGGCAGCTAAAAGCATTTGGCTGCACAAATCTATATTGCTTTTCTAGGAGACATTACATGGAGTTACTCAGACATTTTATCTGTTTTAAATGTGGGTGACATCAGTGGAAATATCTCGTGTGTCTATATGGTTTCATGATATGTTACCAAACTAAATTATACTAATGGATTTGACTAGGTCAGTCACAGAACACTGAAGCCTGTCTGCACTTTAAAAACCTTCAAAACACAGCAGGCAATTCTCCTGAACATTGTCTCCTGTTCAGCATGGCAAATTACAGTGTGACTATGACTATCAGCAGATTTGAACATGGAGGAGATCCTTAAAGGTAACACAAGACAAGTTTATACATGGGCAAAGGTATATTTAAATGGGCTTCAACTTCTACTGCAGTCACTCACAGCTGTTATTTCATAGAGTACATTTTTTTTTTTTTATTCCTCTATGTTTTACCCTCTGAGCTCAATATGGAGTCAGGTAGGTTATTTTCTACATCTTGAATGCATAGGGAAGAAAAAAACTTATTATATCACTATGGAACATTAAGACATAATCTCATGTGTCTAGCTTGCTTTCATTCCTGTTTAATTCAATTTTAGCATTATACATTTTCCCTTTAACTTAGGATTAAAATGCAAAGGTGGGTCTTTTTTTTTTTTTTTTTTTTTTTTTTTTTTTTTTTTTTTTTTTTATTTTTTTTTTTTTNTTTTTTTTAATTATGCTAGTTAAGTTTTAGCTTTTCTTCAAAGAAAAAAAAATGCAGTGGCACTTTACCACTACTTCAGACTTCTCAGTTTTCATCTGGCCATGTG
The DNA here is from genome assembly GCA_013400275.1 of Rhadina sibilatrix. Taxonomy (NCBI): domain Eukaryota; kingdom Metazoa; phylum Chordata; class Aves; order Passeriformes; family Phylloscopidae; genus Rhadina; species Rhadina sibilatrix. Next base: position 15,623 of record VWYO01010134.1, read on the forward strand.
TAGATACTCTCTCTGGAGATATTTATACCTCAACATCCTCTCAGTCCACACCCCTAAAAGATGATCTTTAAAAGAACATGATAACCTTCTCCCTGTAATGCAACAGATGAGAAGAATTTCTCCCTATATATGCCTATTTCCTCTCTCTTGAGAATAATGGGAGTCTATGATAATTATTTTAAATATAGGTATCTGTTTAAGTGTGACAAATTCCAGAAAAAAAATCAGAATTTTATGTCCCTTCTGTGCATGGATGTGAAATAAGGAAACAAAACTCCTTATAATAACAAAACAGCCAAGAGGATACTGCTTTCTACTTATTGAGTTACTTGTGTTTGTGCTGTAATTCACTAAACAAAGAAAATAGTTACATGATGTATTATTTCAAAACTAAAACATATACAAGTAAAGATAACAACTATGAAATAAGAGTCTATTTAAGCAGAATGGTTGACATGGAGATATATGTAAAACATTTTTCACATTAATTGTACCCAGTTATAACCTTCAAGATCAAACAGACATTGATATTCACAGTGCACATTCACTGCAGCCACAGAGCCTTCACAGAAGCTCATCTAGTAACAGAAATAGAAATGGAAAATAATGACCTGCTTGAATTAACAAGGGAATGCCTGTGGAATAATTTTCTTCTATACATCAACATATTGACACATATTTAAACAGGATGATCCATCTCACCTTCTAAAATGACCTACTGATTTTAGAAAAGTTATAAAGAAACAATTACTATTTTTTTTGTCTTTGGAGGAGTTCAGATGGCAAGACAGCAGTATCCCCTGTACTAAGGTACTTTCTCTTCTTTTTCAGAAGATAAAGAAAATATACATGTGCAGTGAGTTAACCTTGTCTGAGCATCAGGTGTCCACCAAGCTGCTCTATCACTTCCCTTCCCAGTGGGAATGGAGAGAGAAAAGAAGATGGAAAACAACTTGTAGGTTGAGACAAAGCAATTTTCAAAAGAAAAGAAAAGAAAAGAAAAGAAAAGAAAAGAAAAGAAAAGAAAAGAAAAGAAAAGAAAAGAAAAAACAAAACAAAACAAAACAAAACAAAACAAGTGAACATTTGCATAAGCAAAGGGGAAAAATGAATCTCTATTTCCCATCAGTGAATGATGTTCAGCCGCTTCCCAGGAGGCAGGGCTTCAGCTCAGGTAGTGGTCACTCAGGAAGGAAAATATCATAGAATAAAAAATGCACCCCATTCTTCTTCCCTAACTTAGAATTTATATCTGAGTTAACATATGGTGTGGAATATTGCTTTGATTAATTTGCGTCAACTGGTCTGGCTGTGTTCCCTACCAGGATCTTACCCATACCCAGCCCCTTGATGGGGCAATGCTGAGAGCCAGCCCTGATGCAGTGCCAGTGCTGCTCAGCAGTACCCAAAGCACTGAGGTGTCTTTTAGGACCTTTTCTGTCACCAGTGCAAAGCCCAGAACTATGAGGACTGCTAAGGGAAAATGAGCTCCATCTCAGCCAGACCCAATGCAACACGCACTTGAATACCTGAAAATGGCTGACATGACCTGTGTATAATGTAATTTTAAGCTGTAAGTCATTCCAAAAGCTGTATGTCTATCCAATTAGAAAAGCTATAATTGCTAATGTAGAATCATCATAGAATCACAGAGAGGCTTGGGTTGAAAGGAACCTTAAAAATGTTGCAAAACTCCTGATACCCAAGGCCCCAACATTCTCCTTTAAATTATGTTACGTATTGATAATACAATTTAACATGTTTTCTACAAAACACAGTGGAAGCCTGTGGACCCCATTCAGTGTCATTTTAGCTTTACTACTGAAATTAACCAGGAAGAAGTAATACTTATCCCCGAAGGGCTTTGATTGTTATATATTTTTCAACTCAATATATATATAAGAAGGTTGCGATTAGAAAGAAAAAAACCAACAAGGTAATATACTAGTTCTTGGTCCTATTATAATCATAGGGTTTTGACCATATTTGTTGTCAAGTACCCTTGATATTAAAAAAAATTCTTAACTCTCTGCATACATACTTTATCTTTTGATCTAAAGTTACAAAGATAAAGTCAATGTTAAACCAACAACAACTAAACCAAACCAAACAAAAACCAAAACCAAAACCAAACAAACAAACAAAAATACAACAAGCCAACATTTTCTGTTAAAACCAAAACCTTTTTCTAAACTAGTCAGGGTTGATGTCAAGGCCAGGCTGCATGGGCCCTGATTTAGAGGGTGGCACCCCTGCCCATGGCAGAGGACATTGAAACTCTTCGAACTCAAACTATTATTCTACATATATGAAGCTGGAGAAAAAAAGATCTTGGCTTTACAAATGAGAGATGTTTAATATGATTTCACTAACAGTTTCAGAAAACTATTTTTATCTTCAAAGAAGTTATTTATACACCTGTGTTATATTAAAATATTCCGAGTTTGAGTCAGAAATTCAAAGACTTATTAGGAATAACTGGGAACTCAAACAGAATTGAATCTACAGTTTTAATCATAGGTTGATCCAATATAAAATATTCTTATAATTTATCTGTATGTTTAGTATTTCCCAACATTAAAGGTTAGCAAGGAGCCAGGCCAAGCCCTTCACACTGATGTATGGTTGGAAGATGAGAAGCAATGGGCAGAGAATGAAAATACAATTTCACCTTGAAAGCAGTCAGCCAGTGCAGCAGATTTTCCCAAGAAAGCTGGTAATTTTTAAGATCCTATTGGACAAAACACTGAGCAACTTGGTCTTATCTCAGAGCTGCCCCTGCTTTGAAGAGGAAGGTGGACACGAAACCTCCTGAGGTACCTTCTCAATTGAATTATCCTATGGTCTTACAGTGTTCAGAAAAGGAGCCTGGCTTAATTTTTTGCCTGAAAACTTGTTAGAGAGGGAAACGTTACTGAGGAATTTCCAGGTCGCTTTTATTGCATGGAGACAACCACTGTGACTGTACAACTAAACAGTAAATGTATAATCAATCAATTTTAAAGGATTTTTTTATTTCTAAAAATTCCCAAAAATGCCTTTTGAAGGCTTGATATGGTATTGCCATTCATTAATTTTCTGTTATTTCAGTATTCATAGTGAGTTTTATTCTCTGCATATGTAAGTGTTCCAGCAGTCAAAGCATGGATCTGACCCTCAACAATAATTCTGGAAAATCTAGTTTTGCTTAATTACAGGGAATTCTTCTGAGTTTAAATATATTAGTATTTTATGTTCATTTGCTTGTTTACTATGTAGTCTGAAAAAATGGTTACAAATATTGCTTATCTCTTCAGAGCTTGTTTCAGCTGCCTCTTTTATTTAAAAATACATTAAAAATAATGTAAATAAGTATCTGCTTTTTCATATAGCAGATACAGCTGATAGACATCTGCACTTTCATTTGATAATCATTGAGATAACTCTTTTCCTGATTATCTCCATGATTACTATTTGAAAGTGCAAAAAAAGTAGGATCAACCTGTGAAGCTGTGCAGAAGTTTGTAGAACTTATTTTTCCAGAAGCCTGATTGTGGTATTATTCTCAAAGCTATACACGTACTCTTGAATTTTTTTGTACTTTTTCTGAAGAAAAGGTCTCTATCCCTTCTCCTACTTTTTTATATGTACTAGAAAAATGAAAACTTAATTCTTTTCAACCTTTCCTTATGATTATTAAGAAATGCCTCTTCCCAAAATAAGGTGCTGAAGTCAATAATGCAGATTTTATTTAACAGTAAATGAGAGAAGAGAGAAATAAGAAAGAGGCAGGCAGGTGAGAGAGAGAGGGAGAGAAAGAATGTGTATGTTTAAATAGAAGATAGTCACCACCACTGCATGGATCCTGCAGTGTCCTGCAGATCCTTCTTCGCCTTGCTCTTCTCAGTGTTGGAGGTCCTGGAGTCATTCTTCTGGAGATATCACCTTTATGCAGTCCAAGCTTTGGGTAGCCACAGAGCACAGATGTCATTACCATAACTTGTGATGGCATGCGTATAAGCAGTTGTTTCCTTTCCCAGAGATTTTCACCGTGGGAATATTTGTTTGGATGCATCAACTAGGAGGATATCCAGATCTATCTCACCAGGCTTGGAATTAACACCTTTCCGTCACATGTTTCTCCCTTTTGTGCTTTCCTCAAGTTACCACTTCAGTAATTTAGTTTATGGTGAATTCCTTCTGTGGCCTTGACAGTGTTTTGAGATAGGCAAGTGCATTCTTTAAGTCCTAATAGCTTTACTCTCTTAAATCTGAGGTAGTTAATATAAATTTTTCATTTGTGAAACATACTTTAAAATGTGCTGCAGATAAGGGAAAAACTTAAGTCTTAGAGGGTAACAGGATAGCAAACAAAATCCATCCAAATAAACCAAAAGTGTTTCCCAAGAAGTCTAAATACCTTTCACCTTATGTGAAAGGAACATATTTTATTTAAGGAATGCAATGGTAAGATGAAATAGACTAGATAGAGCACATGGATTGTAATAAATTTAGCAAGGTTACAGCTTGGTACAACCACGGGCATGAGGTCATCAATGCTAACTAACTACCAAAAAAGTCTCAGGAATTACCATGTCCTCCATGAATGCTTATTCCTACAAACAGTTCTTGAGTACTCATTTTTTTGTGCAAAAATAGGTTAACTGTCTAAACTATCTAACTTAGGTTGCAAGTAGAACTACGCTAATTCATCTTAAGGACGGTATATATTTCTTTATATAAATATAGCCATAAAGTATAATACTAAGCCACTTAGATGATAACCTAAAAAGCAAAAAATACTTCTCCTGCCAAATAAAATACATGTTATAAAGAGTCACAGTTGGGCTGAACAAATTTTCTCCCTACAATGGCAAATAGCATTTCTGCAGTTTTCAAATATTGGCTGTCTTTCATTCCAAAGTGCATACACTTTCCTTTTCCACCTAAGTTCTAGATGAATATTCCTGTTTAGCCAAGACAACCTTCTACATTGCTTACTTGAGTTCTGAAAGTTTGAAGTTACACTCTCTCCTTTGTAGCTCAGCTTGATTTTAAGGCTGAAGATTGTTGTCCTAGGGTATTACATATTCTAATATTTGAAGAACTGTTGTAAAATAAAGAGGAATTAATTCATACACCCTCTGGTAGAAGGGAACTTTTAGTCCAAATTTTATACTTCTGGAAACTGTTTTGACAAGCGGGGGAAAAAAATGTATTAGACTTTTTTTTTGCAAATGTTCTGAAATTTAAAACCCTAGCTGACTATATAATCAGATGTGACTCATAGTACATACACACAGTCAGATATTCCCCCAGGCCATTTTTATTTGGTTCCTCACTAAATGTGTACAAGCATTTAAACTTCCCACTGAAATGTCTCATTTTCCTATTCAATGACTAGAAAAATCCTCACAGTCCAAATTGTCCTCAGGAGGCCATCAGAAGTCTCTAACAATATGTGCTGCCTATGCAATCAATGCACATATTTTATAGGCACAGGAACATCTAAATTAGGTGACTAATTTAGTAACCTAGGTGTAAGTTGTACAGTGTTAAAGAGCTTTTATTTCAGCATAATGAACAAGATGATATATGAAAGGTTAAAATAAGAGATTTTTCACTCTGATATTTTAATTAAGAAACACTTTAAAATAAATTGTCAGAGTGATATAATTCCCTTTCCTAGTGTCATGCATGGTTCAGGAATGGTATTCTCCCATTTAATACTCCTGCTAAAACCAAGTCACCACTCACTTCCTGTCCTGCTCTAATTGGAAGCACAAAAGGCAAAGATCACGGGTTGAGGTAAGAACAATTTTCTGGAAACAGGAATGAGATAAGAAAACAATCAGTAACAACAACAGTATTAATAACAAAAGGTATAAGACAAATAAATATTTTACACAGAAATAAACTCAGCAATAAACAATAAGGGACCAATCCACCCACCAAGTTTCTCCATCATAAGAAGCACCCTTCTCCTTAGAACATAGCATCTTCCCCCAAGCCCAGCAATGATGTGATGTATTGAATAACATCTAGGGCCTAGGCACAACCCCTCCACCACTGCCCCTTTCAGCTACTGCAAAAAGTTAACCCTGTTCTGGCCAAAACCAGGACACTTGCATTTTTTGAACCACAAATTCTTCCATTAGTATATATCTTAACTTCTGCTGAAAGGTGGAAAAGTAGTAGGTGTCCAGAAGCCTTTTTTTTATGTTATTAGCTGATACTAATGAATTGATAAACTGTCACCTGCTTCTCCTAGATAGCAAGATGCGTATTCTTGTATTTCATGAAACTATCTAATTTTAAACTAACAAATAAAAATTGAGAAATGAAGGTACAAACCATTTCCTAATAGATGTTTGTAATTTCATAGAATAATTTACATTGCTATTAATCTGTTGGTTTACATAAATTTCAATGAAATTACAAGAAATCTGTTCTCAGGATGTTACCCTATAAATTCAATAGAACCTGACTTGCTGTGTTCTGCAGGTCAGATAGAAAGTTCATATAAAGTTAAACTAAGGAAATTTCTAGGATCAAATAATCACTCTAATTCATACAATACTGATCATTTGTTAAGCAGGTAGATTAACACAGATTAACAGTAGAGCCTTTATAAATTTTGAAAATGAAGTGATGTAAAATGCATAGGAAGTAGTTGGACTTACCTAAGGATTAAGTCTGGTACTTCAAGATTGTCTTCTGAATATTTTTTTTTTTCTTCAGATGCATTATTTTATCTTTGTTTCCCTGTAATCTAAAAAATCTTAGAGTTTCAAGAGAATAAGTGTTCCTATCAGATTTAGAGACTAAAAAGCTAGTCAGCATTTGTGATGGTTTTTAGGACAACTTTAAATGCTCAAAATCTCTTAGACACACACTACTACACTCTGCTCATTAAACGAAGTGTCAATCAGACAGTCAAACTTAAGCTACAAAAGATATATACATTCTGTATAAGAAGGCAGAATATGTTTAATAAGAATAAATAAGTAACTACACAGAAAGAAAGAGAAGTAATTGGTTAAAAAATGGGTAGACATTCTTTAAAAAGTCTCATAACTCCATACTTCTATAATATTACCTCTGAAACATAAACAGTTGTAACAATACTGTGATTATACTGCTAACAATAATACTTTGTCATACTATACAATCATAGAAGCACATAGGCTGGAAAAGACCTTTAAGATCACCTAATACAACCCTTAATCTAGCACTGATATGTCCAACACTAAAGCATCTCTCTAAGTGCAATATCTACATATCTTTTAAATACTCCCAGGGAGCTGAGGATACTCAGCTTTTTCCCTTGAGCAGCCTGTTTCAATGCTTGACATCCCCTTCCATGCAGAACTTTTTCCTAATTTCCTAAATCTCTCTGGCATAATTTGAGACTGTTTCCTCTTGTCCCATTACTAATTATCTGGAAGAAGAGACCAACCCCCTTTCTCTCTACAACCCCTTCTCAGGTAATTATAAAGAGAAACAAGTTCTACCTTGAGCCTCTTTTTCTGCAGGTGAGGGCCCAGCTCCTTCAGTTGTTCCTCATGAGACATGTACTCCAGGCCCTTCACCAGCTCCATTGCTCTTCTCTGGACACGCTCTGGCGCATCAATATCTGCCTTATAGTGTGAGGCCCATAACTGGACACAGGATTCAAGGAGTGGCCTCACCAGTGCCAGGTACAGGGTGGAAATCTCTCTTAATCTTGCTGGCCAAATTATTTCTGATACAGGCCAGGTTGCCATTGGACTGGGGCCTCTTCTGGCTCATGGACACTCTGCAACTTTCCAGCCACACTTCCCCAACCTGTAGTGATGCAGGGGGTTGTTGTGACACAAAGGCAGGACCTGGCACTTCACCTTATTGTACCACATACAGTTGGCCTTAGCCCATTCAGTTGTCCAGATCCCTCTGCAGAGCCTTCCTACTCTGCAACAGATCCATGCTCCTGCCCAGTTTAGTTTCATCTGTGAAATTACTGAGGGTGCATTCTATCCCCTTATCCAGATCATTGATAAAATTATTGAACAGAACTGGCTCCAATGCTGAACCCTGTGCAATACCACTTGAGGACATGTGGAGTCAGCCTGTGCCTGCACATTTAGAATTTCCTTCTTGAGGAATACTTAGGCTTTCAATCTCCCTTGCCCTTTAGAACTGTCTCTCAAGGAATCCTGTCAATCAGTACCCTAAGCCCACCAAAATTTGCCTGCCAGAAGCCAAAGCAAGTTCAGCCGGCACCCCTTCAGGAATTGAAAATTCTGTAATTTCATGACTGCTGTGCCCAAAAAGGCCCCAGCCATCATATCACTCACAAGCCCTTCTGTGTTCCCAAACAGCAGGTTCAGTAGAGCATCTGCCCTAGTTGGTTCAGTCACCAGCTGTGTTAGGAAGTTATCTTCCACACACTCCAGGTATCACCTTGACTGTTTTCTCTCCTCTGTATTCTATTTCCAGCAGACCTCTTGGAAATTGAAGTCTCCCATGAGAGCAATGGCTAGTGATAATGAGACTTCTCCCAGCCCCTTATTGACTGGGTTATGGCTCAGCATAAGGAATATTAACATAATTTACCACATTGTAAAACACATTAATAAACTGCTGGTACTAAGTTTTTAAGACAGTCAGTCATCACATGATTTATCTGAAAGGCTAAAAACAGCTTGGAAGTAGGACACAGACTCAGGATTCCTTGTTGCCCATGCACCTTCATTCTAAGGTCATTCTTGTTTGAACTGGCCCTGGTTTGAAATCCTCCAACTAGCTCTGTCTAAAACAGATGTGCAAACTGACTGTCCAAATTCCTCTCTTCCACCTCTTTAGCAGTATAAACTTATCTACATTTAGTTTGTCTGTAAATGTATCAAATGTAGATTTAAATCTCTTCATGTAAAATTGAGTCACAGACCTTGCTGGGATACATTTGACACTCTTTGAGATGTTTTCCTGTAGTTTACAACTCCATTGGGCTGTAACCCATTGTATAAGATGCTTAATAAACAAATAAGTTAAATGACAATCAGAGTTTAAAATGTGTTCCATAATATGCCTTTTTGATGAACTTTTAATAATGCAACAATACAGATTTAAGTTCAAAATAATGTAGTATTTATTATTTATGCATGATAAACATTAATAATTTATTAATTACACATTCTTCATAACATGCTGTAAACTATCTGAAATAGAAATGAAATGTTTTTGGAAAATGCTTATTACATTTCATGTAAAGATTTATAGAGCCCTCAAACACTGAAAATCTTCATGTTTAAAAAAATCAAAATTCTCTTCTACATGATGACTGTGTTCTGGCCAAAAAAACCCCACAAATTTAAATGTTATGTCCTATTGGAGCATGGTTTGAATGTTTAAGTATGTTCCTAATGTCATTTTAGACACAATTATATCTTGCCTGCACACCCGGCACAGTGTGGGTCTTAGGTCCCTAAGTCTGGTCTGCCAGGACAATGGAGCTATCTCAGATACTTGATGGTTCAAATAGAAGTAGATATCTTGATTTAGGCAATTAAATTTCCCCCTCAAAACTGTAACTTGGGAGAAGTTCAGCCTGAATAGAAATCCCTTTAAATAACTTTCTTTTATCAGTATGTCTGTCCATCATGCAGCCCAAACTCTAGCTGAGTTGCTGCGCATTCTGCAGGGAAAATATGGTTTTCCATTGCTTAATCTTGAGTGAGTGTATTAAATAGAATTTTTGTTTCCTGGGGTAAGTGGTTTTAGTAGCAGTGTTGTATAAACAGTAACTTTTTTTTTATTATTTTTATTTTTAAATAAGAAAACAGCTGTTATTCCATTTTGTGAAGATGTAGTGTTTCTATGTGTCCTGTGTGCTTTGATAGCAGCTTAGGCTCTTGGGAGTATTCAAATGACTTGCAGATTCAATAAAGCATGTCTAGGCAGCTACTGGGGTGTGATGTTTGAATTGCTGTATTTTAATTGTCTAGCTCAGAACTAGCCAATTTCAGTTTTAGCTACCAAAGAGTTTTTCTAAATCTGGATGAAGTTTTGCAGTAGGGAAAAAATGAAGCAGATTTTTGGTTTTCCTTATTGACTGGAAAAATGCTAAAGAAGTCAAAATAATTTCAGTTAAATGCATAAATACATTTTGATATTTGTTTATGAAAAAAACTCAATTTATTTTAAAGACAATCCCAAGAAGCAAAATATTTTGGCTTACATGAGGCCAGGAAAAAATAATTCTTTCTTCTTTCTCCTTTTCTTCTTTGTTCCTTATTTCTGCCTCCCTTTTGTTTTTCCACCTTTTATTACCTTGAAGCCTAAGGTCTTCATGTTTTTGAATAATGGAAATATTATAAGTGTCTTTTTCTTAACTCGCTTTTTGTATGGAATGGACTTAAAACTGTTCTGATAGCAAATATATAACCTCCATATTATAAGCAGACAGAACTCTTCTAAGTATTAAGATACAGCAAAATTGGCAAAAATAAGGCTATTTGCCCTATTTTTCAAGTACTTGCTGGTGGGCATGATCTTTGAGTTGTCCTGAGAGAATGAAGATGTCATGGAGAGTGGGGTTATTCAAAACTACTCTTGGGTCCTTTTTCTAACAGAGGCATTAATATTTCAGTTGCAGACTTAACAATCTACTCTATTCAATTGTATATTGTATTGGTTTTGGTTGGATAAGAGTTTATTTTCTTCACAGAAGCTCATGTGATTTTTGCTTTATGCACAAAACAGTGGTGTAACAGAGGGGTGTGTTGCCCATTGCTCAGCAGTGCTTTCACAGAACCACAGCGTTTTCTGCTTCTCCCCACCAGTGAGGAGGCTGGCAGTGCACAGGAGCAGGGAGAAGACACTGCCAGGACAGCTGAACCCTACTGGCCAAGGGATATTCCACAACATGTGGTGTCACACTCAGCATATAAACCTGGAGGGAGAAGAAGGGGAGACATTTGGACTTACAGTGTTTGTGCTCCCATAAGGCTCTGTTTTCCTGGAGACGGCTCAACACCTGCCTGTCAATGGGAAGTGGTGGATGAACTCCTTGTTTTGCTTTGCTTGTGTTCAGTTTTTGTTTTACCTTTTGAGATGCCTTTAATTCAACCCATGAGTTTTCTCACACTGACCTTTCCAACTGTCTCCCCCATCTCCCTGAGGGGAAGCAAGAAGAGCAGCTGTGTGGGTCTTAGGTGCCTGCCTGGGCTAAACTACTGAAGTGGTTAAACCTAACAAGGTATAAAAGACAGCCCTCATTGCATACATGCAAATCTGCTCTGGCACAGATATTAGTAGTGATATGAATGAATAAACTGTTGTAGCTAAATGCAAAATTTCCCTCAGTAATTCCACAAACTAATTCATGTGTATACGTATCTGTACATAAACTGTCTTTTACATGTTTTTGGGCTTAGCACATACCTTAAGAATAATTAAATATTGTGTATTGCAGATTTTGAAACTAATAGCCACAATATTCCTACGCATCTTTTCTAAAGTGCAAAAAAAATTTGCCCTGTTTTCGCAAAGTTAATCAAAACAGATGAAAAGTTTTTAAATTTACCCTTTATCTTACATCCTAAAAAAAGCAAAGTATATTCACCCATAACGTCCCCAGTGATTAGAGCTGTACTATCCAGGGCATTCAGAGGGAGACAGAAAAAGATGAAGAGACAAATTAAATGATCAGGCTATTTGTTCTAATTTTATGAGTTTCTCCCAAGCAATCAAAGAGTTCTTTGTGGCAATACATCTTCTTGCACTACCTATCTTGTAAAAATTATTTTAGATTTTGATGAGTAAGTAAGGGGATAGTTTCAAGTTTCAATTACTAAATTAAATGTTAATGTGTTCAAAACCTCCTGAAGATCTTAGATTTTATTAATATTTCATCTCCTTTAATAAAATTGCCAAAAACTTCATATCAAGGAAGAATAGATTTAATAAAATTCTTTACAGTATAATTCCCCCAACAAACAATACAAAACAAAACAAAATTGGAAAGCAGGAAGGAAAGATACTAATAATAAAAACAGTGGGGGCCATGATGGATAAAAAAACCTCAGGCTTCTAAAGCTATAAGTCAGTAAAATTATCTAGCTCTGAAAATATATTGTCATTAATTTTTATTTTATTTTCTGAATACAGAACTTCCTTCTGATAAGACCAACTTTAGGCTAGATTGCTTTACCCATAATTATTATCCTATACCATCATTTTGGAAATAATTTAAAATAAGAAAGAAAAACCTTTCATAGCATTTTATTTCTGACATAGCTCAAATAGCTTCAAAATGCACAAACTGAAGCTTCCCTAGGTGCTTTTGTTAAATTTCTGATTGTTTGTTTGTTTTGTTTTGTTTGGTTTGTTTGTTTGTTTTTGTTTCATTTTTTGGTTTGGTTTGATTTGGTTTTTGTAATTATGGTTGAACATCTACTGTGAGAGATCAACTAAATTCCCAAATGTAAATGCTCTTGACTTCTGGTCTGCTAGTGAAAAAGTCACCATTAAAAATTACAGTTTATTGTTAATAAAGTAAATTTTCACCCTTGTAGATTTTATTTTTTTACATTTACATTTTTTACATCTTTTTCTGTGCTTCAAACTCTTTGCTTCATTCAAAAAGAAAATTTCTCCTATTTTAATATCACATCTGTTGACATTTTAACTATATCAATATAAACCAAATTTTTTTTAAGAAAAAGTAAGGATGTGTGAGACTCTCTTTTTCACTTAATTATCTCCTTAGAATTGAAAAGCATGCCTGGAAAACTCAAGAATATTGTCAAAATCTTCACCTGCTTCTGGCTTTCTTTAGTCTATAAATAGTTCTTAAATGATTAGTGCAAACTTTATTTTCTAGCCTTCCCTTCCCACCTGGTTTGGTCATGGGTGAAGACATGGAGTCAAAAGAGAGAGCATCCCTATAAAGGGCTGTGTCTGCTTTCTCAACTTGGGAGCAAGCCAGTCTTTAATTGCGTGCATCTGTCTGAGTTCTGATTTAATGTAGGTGACTAACAATTTATTGCACAGATAAACTGTTTCCGCAATCTTCACTTTACACTTCACCACCTTTACACACAGGGGGATCAAATTAAATATCCGCAGGCAGTATTCACTGTAGTATTCCTACTTCTGAGCACTTGAGATTTTAGCCTTGGTAATGTTTTTAAATTACTTAGTTTTGGGATCAATTTGATACTTAAGGAGAAGAATGTACAAAATGCAAATAATGCTTCATGTAGGCTCATTCTGATATCCAAATTAATAATGCACATTATAAGCCTTTCCAATCACTGTAACTATCTGTGTTACTGGAACAAGAAAAAAAAATTAAGAGAAAAAGAGTCTAGCAAATGATGAAAGGTTGAAAATGGATTTCTTAGATTTCCTAGACCTTCAGAGGTCATGTAGAAGTTAGTCAGTAAGTCCTCCTGGGAAACTGCCCTCAGGGACAAGAGAACACAAAAGAGCTGACAGATCTTTGAAAATATTTTTCATAGAGTGCAAGATCCTCAATCTCGAGGTCTAAGAAACCATGGCAAAAGATTAGCATAGATGAGTAAAGGACTGTGGGTCAAACTAAAGGACAAGAAAGAAATGCATAGGCAGCAAAAGACACAGGGACAGGTATGGTGAAACACTGGGAAGTTGTTGCTCAGGGAAGTTGTGAATGTCCTATTATTGGAAGGGCTTAGGGTGAGGTTGGACGAGGCATTGAGGAAGATGATCTTGTTTAAGAATTCCTTGCTTATTGCGGGAGTTTTGGGCTAGAGGACCTTTAATATTTCCTTCCAACACAACTATTCTATGATTCTATGTATTTTAGCCACCACAAACAGCTGCATTTTCTGTCCCAAGATTCACCAATGTGTCATGCACAGCACAAAATTCTGTAACAGATATCTCAGGGAATAAAAAACAATGTTGTTACTTTAAAGCATCTGTCTACTTTAGTTTAATAGCTTTATTACTCTATGCTTCAAATCTTCCAAGATGTCTTCAGGTATGGTAATTCCCTTTTGCAGATTGCCAGTAATGTATACATTATTTTTAATGATACACAGATCCACTCTCCACTTTCAGACAATGCCTCTCCCAAAATCCTCACTTTCTTATGGTTTTCTTTGTCCCCTTTCTATTTTTCAAGGAATATGGCTTTTAAAGCAACTTTGTCAATCATCTATGTTTAATCCTCTGCTATTGAGAGCAACTGCATCTTAAAGACCCCATTTAAGGTCAAACATAAATTTACACATGACCAGTTTATACTCATTTATGCCTATTAGTATTTGAAATTATTGCTTTTATCTTAATATTTTCTCCTTGTACTTACAAAGAATAATCATATCTGCTAATAACTTCCATTAGGCTAAGCCAAAATCCCCTCATAGTTTCTTAGTTTGGTGCCATGCCAGCTTAAACCAGTCTAATTTGAGATTATCCTTTTTGCCTGTCCCTCTATACTCAGTCATGTGTGCTGACAGTAGTAACTGCCTTTCAAGCTGTCAAACAATAAGCCAGTTTAGAAAACTAATTCAAAAGCAAACTAAATGTAAATAAAGCAAAATAATATTTTTTCCAGTTCTTGAGGATTTCTTCTGTCTCCTATAAGTGTTGTTTTCTTAGTTCTGGTCCTTGAACTGCATCATCAGTGGATACATGTGTATTTATTTCAGTACAAGTAAGTCAGGATTTCAGAAATATAGAAATATGATATAAAAGTATAATAGAATATAAAAACATAATAGAAAGTGAACTTACGGCTTTATAACGTGATGTGATCAAAACTGCAAATTCCATAATTGGTGCTTTGAGATGATTTTTCCTGAAATATAACCCACTTTGAGTAAGTAAGCGAATGTGCTCCAGCTAGACATATGCATAGAGGTATAAGTATAATCACACACATGCACTGTCAGAATTCTCATATACTTAATCTATATTCATGCTTGCAAGAGATCAGTGAATCCAGTAGAAAGATGTGGTTTAACCTCAGACAACAGCTATGAACAACACAGCCATATGCTCACTCACCTCCCCAGTAGAATGGGGAAGAAAAACAGAAATAGGTAATATCCATGGGTTAAGAACAGTTTAATAACTGAAATAAAGTAAAAATAATGTTAATAATAATTATTGTAATGGAAAGGGAGACAATGCAATGGGAGAGAAATAATATCCAAGGGAAAAAAAGATGGTGAAGCAAACTACAATTGCTCACCTCCTACTGACTGATGCCCAACCCAACTTTGAGCAGCAATTAGTCCATCCTGGTCAGATCCCCTCAGTTTATATACTGTATATGAAGTTCTATAATATGGAATATCCCTTTGGTCAGTTTGGGTCAGCCATCCTTGTTATACTTCCTCACAGTTTCTTGTGCACTTGCTCACTGATAGAGCAAGGGAAACTGAGAAGTCCATGATTTAGGGTAAGCACTACTTAGCAAGAACTCAAATATCAGTGTGTTGTTGGCATTATTCTCATCCTAAATCCACTATATTAGCTAATCGGGAGAAATTTAACTCTACCAAAACTAAGCTAGGACAAAAGGATAGATATAGAATATTTATAAACAACAGGAGGTTTAAAATAATTCTGTGAGACTGAATTGAAGCAGCAGAAGGCATCAAGTGTACTTGGTAAGCAGAGCAGAAAATGGTACTGAACAATGAAGCTTAAATAAAATATATAAAAACTACAATAAAACATCTTTTAACATATGTTCAGAAAACCCATAGAGAATTAAAAAGGAAAAAAAATCAAAATTAAACCCCCAAATCTCTCTGTGTATTTAAAATACAAATTAACATAGTACTTTTATCTTTCTATTTGCTTGTGACAAGTACCCGATATAGAACTTAGCAGTTAATATCTTTGTGAAAATTATGTCATTTACCACCATAATGAAGGAAATTTTATTTTTAAGTAAAAAAACTTAAAAAACTCCTATAGAATAAATTATGAAGATGATCTTAAACATTTACTAATTACTCTGTTTCCTCCAGTCCTTCCAGACCAGAAAATTTTAAGGTGTTTTTAGGGCATCTGACTATATGACCGGTGTTAACTGTAAAAGCCTAAGGTTGCAGAAACAAAGCTAGACTACTATCGCTCACACCAAAAAGGTTATTGAAGAGTTTGAATCTTAAACAAATTTGGAAGGTGTTTCACATTTTGTTTAATTCTGATGTTCATTAAAATAAATCACTGGAGAACTATTAATAAAGTTTCCTCTGTGGTGAGGAAGTATGTGGTCTGTTTACATTGGAAATTTCTTTTTTAAAGCACTATAAAAAGTGAGCTGGAGACTATTTCCTGAAATAGTGATGAATGTAAAAGCCTTGAATAGGAAATAAAGTAGAAAAAACCACCAAAAACAAAACCAAAACAAAACCAAAAACAAACAAACAAACAAACCTGAGAAGTTATTGCCCATTTTTGTTCCACTACTTTTGTGACGGGATGGGAGGAACTTTTTTACTCTTCATATCCTGCAATATGGTCTACGTGTTTTCTACTCAAAATATGTGACACAAAGACATAGATACATGCACCTTCAATTGCTGTAAATGTTGGTTTTCGCTGGGATAATTTTCTGCACAGCAACTAGTATGAGGCTGTGTTTTGGATTTGTTCTGGAAACAGTACAGATAGCACAGGGATGTTTATGTTACTGATGAACAGGGTTTCCATAGCATCAAGGCCCTTGCTGTCTCTTACTCCATCCCAACAGCAATGAGGCTGGGAGTGCACAGGAAGCTGAACAAAAGGGATCAGAGCACCGTGGTCTGTTAAAGTATGAGTCCCCCTGGGTCAAATCCACACAGGCCCAGGAGTGCCCAGAAATATGAGGATTGAATTAGAACCTTCAGAGGAACTAAAATACATAAATCCACAGAGACATGAAGTAGAAATTACAGTTTACTTTTTTAAAAAATAGAGGATTTTAAGTGCCTGTATTAGCTAGTAAGAGAAGTCCTAAAGCCCAGTTTAAAGTTCAAGTAACATTGCCTTTTGCACACCTAGTTAAATTCTAGTCATGACAAAAATAATGTAGCCTTGCTAGAAATTCCTGGATAGAACAGGTAAAGCTATATGCGGAGAATTTGTGTAAGAATTTACAAAAATTATTGGACAGGTCCAACACTGTTGAAAGAAATTTGTGTAAGTACCTAATTGGCTAAAAATAGAATAAAAATGCACTATGAGAACACACACTGAAAGGACTCACAAAACCACCAGTGCTGCTGTTGTTGCTACTGTTGCAACTGCTACTGTTGCGACTCTCAGGGAACACAGACTACTGATGCCTTTACTGCTGCTGTGGCTGCTGCTTCTGCTTGGGACTTAGAGACTTTATGTTAGAAGGCTTCTGCAGACTGCTATGGACTCTGATAATTTTGTCTTCTTGGGACTGATTTAACAATATAATAAAGGACTTGCTTTTTCAATTATCCAGCTTCTAGTCTTCAAAGAAGACACGCTGAAATCTGGGTAGTGGTCATGCTGATGGAAAGTAGTGAATGAATTCTTTGTATTGCTCCACTTGCATGCACAGCTTTTTTTTTTTTTTTTTTTTTTTTTTTTTTTTTTTTCCCCCCCCC
>VWYO01010134.1:33233-92648 GCA_013400275.1 Rhadina sibilatrix
CCCTCAACCCATGAGTTTTCCCACTCTGACTCTTCTGTTTCTCTCCCCCATCCTGCTGTGTTGGGGAGTGAGCAAGCAGCTGTATTGAGCTGAGTTGCCAGCTGGGACTAAACCACTACAACATTATTTTTGACAGTGGATCTGATAAGCTCAATTAACTTAATAATATTACACAAACAAACAAACAACTAAACAAACAAAAAACTATTACAAATAATTATGACCATAAGTAAAGAATTAAATAAATTTCTCTATAAAAATAGTATTTTATCTGGGTAGGTATTTTATTCTCTTAGTAACCAGTACACTACCCAGACCACTGAAAAATCTGAATAGACTATCTGCTTGCAGTGGGCTTTAAAAGAGGTAAAGATAAAATTGAGTTGTGAGAGAGCTGGTATTCTTCCAGAATTTACATTCGAATAAACCTAAATTTCTCAGCACAGCTAAGTGAAATTTGGCTTCAGGAGTGGAAAAAAAACACAAACAACAAACAAAAACCCAAACAAACAAAAAACACAAAAAAACCCACCCCACAACACACAAAAACTAAACCCTGAGCATTCTATTGTCTACAATCCCTCAGCCAAGATGCCTGAGTACAAAGACAGTAACCTATCACATTTGTAATCTTTACAAGCAGTTTGAATTCAAGGAACAGAAAAGTTTAAGTCAGCCAGCCTTGTGTTTCAATATAAGAATGTAGTTTATCTGGAGATAGCATGATACTTTGAACATTATGAATATTTATGTTTTACTTCATCATTTCTTTCATTTATTCTTTATATTATATATAGCAATTTATGCAACTTTGTAAAAAGCCAAAAATATTCAATAATATTCTTCATAAATATATATAAATATTGTAAGTAAAGCCTTACTTGGCCTGGACTGTATTTATTCTAGTGAAACAAAATCCAAGTCAAATTATGATTAATTTCTGATTTGTTGGATACAATTGTTCAGATAAAGCATCAAATTTAATGAAGGAAGGGCATAATTATTCCCTCCAGCGATACAAATATAATTTAGTCTTCTTAAAATTTTTATCTGAAAAATAATTTTCCCCCTAATTTTATACTTTTCTGATTAAGTATTTCACTTTTATATTAAAGTGAGTATGAATTTATTATCTCTGCATTTAACAGTAAAAGCAAGTGTATGACTTTGTAGTAGGTTGAGCCTGACCAACAGTCAAGCGCTCACACAGCTGTTCACTCCCCTTTCCTATGGGTCATGGAGAAACTAGGAGAAAGTTTCAGGCATTTAAATGTCCAATAGGTGGGGAAAAAAAAGCTATACATTCAAGCAAAGCTAAATAAGGAATTCATTCACTACTTCCTATCAGCATGCAGATGTTCAGCCACTTCCAGGAAAAAAATTACTTAGGAATTCAAACATCATAATCTTGGTTGTTTCCCTCCCTCCTCCTTTTCATAAACTTGTATTACTGAGTACATCATATGTTATGGAATAACACTTAGTTCAGTGCTGGTCAGCTATTCCAGCTGTGTCCATCACCAGATTCTTGTGTACTTTCAGCAAATCACTGAGGGGAAAGAGTGGGAGCAGAGTGAGCAAGAAAGAACCTTGATGCTGTGCAACCAGTGTTTGGTAAGAGCCAAAACACTGTATATTATCAATATTGAGTTAGTCACCAATCCATAGTACTGTGAAGAAAATTAGCTCCATCCCAGTCAGACTCATCACAGAGTAAGTAGGATTTCTCTTCAAATAGAAGTCACTAATAGTTTATCATCACTACTAGTATTCACACACAAGGTTATTGAAATTGAGATTCCCATCAAAGAAAATATTGTATAAATATATATGGAAAAAGAACACATAACACTATGTCTATAGAAATAAGTGAGCTAACTTTCCTACAGGGTGATATTCAACCAGTTAGTAACTCATTTACAGTGTCTTCTCAGCATTTTATTAAGTAATCCTCACCACAATCAAGAGATAAAAAAAAATCAGGTTCAAGTTGCATGAAGACTGAGGAGTTTATCGTGATAATCCTTTTAACTCCTAGAATAAAACCTACAGCAGAATTCCTGGGGAAAACAAACAAACAAATCCCATAACAGTGTTCTTAGTGAATCTTTATATTACTATTTCCATAATAATTTAAATATTACTTTCCTAATAAAAGTTTTAAAGGAAATCTCGGAATAGCAAAGTCCAGGAACATTTCTGAGAGCCTGAAAGATAATTTAGATAAATATAAAGAACAGAAGGTGAAAAAGAGCTTGGGAGAGGCAAACATGTAATGAGTGCACATGTATCATCATCCATAAATAGAAGGCTGTTGGACAAGTAGAGATAGTTCTTAATCATTAATAATTTTTAGAGATTTTTGCAAATGACATTTATTACTTTATGTGGAAGTCCTTTAATTGTCTTATAGTACCAGAAGCCAAATAACCTAAGATTATCTCAGTTGAAATGGAGGAACTGCAATCAAAACCACTAAGAAAATGGGAGCTTTACTCTAGGAAAGATGTGAAAGAGCACTGACTGATACCATGCTTGTAGAGTTAGGGAAGGTCAATACTGCAGTAAACCTAGAAAATGATATAATATCTGATTTATAATTTTGGAAAAGATAGGAGTTGCAGGGAGATGTTGACTTTTGAACCTCACCAAAGCAAATGTCAGAATAGCGATGAGGACATAGATTATCTAATTTACAGCATTCTGCTGTAGCCATTAAGCTGTTAAGCAGCATTATTTCAACTAATGGAAAACCATTAAATTTTTAAGGTGTCATTTAATGTTAGAAGAGCTGATCGCTAAAGAACAATTGAGTTTCTACAGCATATTTTTTATGGTACTTAATTAGCAATATGTCCTCAAGTAAACTCATAAAACCTATGTCTCTCCTGCTTAGAGTTCCTTAGGTCATAGGCTCTTAAAATGCTAATAAATCTCTGCTAGTTGACATCACCTCCTGACTCTTCAAGTGAAATTTTCTTCACAGGTTATTATATTGCCTTCTTTCTTTCTGCATTAGGGGCCATCTTGTTAAATTATACATTATCACTGCAAATCCATTGACCTTCATGATGACAAAGTTTATAAGGTTTCCAGTGATCAGTGGAAAATACAAAATACACTTTCAAATTATCATTTGATTGTCACTATGTAGGTTAATATAAATAATAATAATAAATAGTACAATACTTCTATCGCTTAACTGAAATTACTGTGCAGCTTTTCAATTTCAATAATTTCGCATTGGAAGTACTACTTTAGGGGAGTCTTGGGAAGGATTTGGGTTTTTTTCCAAAACAGAAAAAGTATATAAAATCAGATTTCTCTAGGAAGAATTAACTAATGAATAGTACAGCTGAATTGGGGCATAACACAAATTCATGGTTATAATCTGTCAAAGGAAGAATTTCTTATTTCTACTTCATTTGAGTTCATTCATCTCAAATTTATCTATCTTTGGAAATACAAAGATAACATTAAGGTAGAATAGAATAAGGAGCAGCCTTTTAGGAAACATGGAGAAGAATTACAGCATTGATGCACTCAGTAGATACTCTAAATAACTCTACATATATTTAATACATAATCAGGGTTTTAAAAGATAAATTGTATAGACAAAATAAGCACATTTAAAAATCAGAGTACTAGAAAATAGATTATCCCTATGAGCATCTTTGACTGAAGTAACATTCACGCTATAATCAGATATGTCAGTTTTATGTTATATAGGTGTCAACAGTAGACATGAGTAGAATTGCTTTTCTTGTAAGAAAATCCTGTCAGAGCTCAGAGGAGCAAAATAGTGTAAGCTTCCTGAAGTTATCTGCATGTCATGCTGCATATTTATTGGAGATTTGTTTGCTGATGGAGAAATTAGGGTCCCCAGCATCCAAAGGAAAGCAATATTATCTGTGCTGTCCCCTCTTTCTTCATACTGTCAGTTCCAGTAAATTTCATTTTAAGAGATATTTTAGTCTAAATGCCTCTCTTACTGACATTGTAATGAACAAGCACCTCTGGTAGATACTGCCTGTCTGAAGATTGATATAAGACTAGCACCACAGAGAAATGCAGCATTATCAATCCACTAGTATGATCAAATCTCAAGAAAAGTGTCACGAAAGCGTGGGAATTCTGCATGCCCCTTCTACACACTGAGACTTACGGATGTTCTTGAAAGGAAAAGGAGAGTTTATGACAGAGTTGGATGGAAGGCACATTAGTGGTCTAGTACTAAGGATTGCAAGCAGAAGGGAGACTGAGCTGCTCAGTTTAACCATTGCCTTTTCACATTACAGTGTGTGGACCTCTGTTCTCATGACTGGTTGAAATAGTCAGCATGGCATGGAGAAGGCAGAAGAGAGAACCATGCTGCCTTGACAACAGATGAGGATAAATGTTTGGACTATCTGGATAAAGTGGCTAGGCAAGTCTTTGACTTAACAACAACAACAATACGTTCTAGTGAATAAAGGTGCTTGGTGCACTTTACTTACACTTTAGAAAGGAAGCCACTAAGCTGTAAGCTACTGAAGACAAAACAAAGCTTTTACTTTGAACACTTACTTTAATATTAAAAAGTGTGGAAATACTCTCTTTGTCTTCCTTCACTTCCTTCTTTGCATCCCTTTTGTATTCAAAGCTTCTAATCATGGCACATAACAGGAAATTTAACAAGGTTTGATTCTCTTAAACAAAAAGGCAAATATTCCAGTTTACACAATCTGAGAAAAAATTACTATAGTTATGCTCATTTTTCCCAGTATGAGAAAATTGATCCTTTTACAGAAAATGTGACAGCAATTCAGAAAGATGAAATCATTAAGTCTATATAGGTGAATGGCAATGTATCTGTGAAATTTGGCCTCAGCTGGCGAAAATATCAACTTATTTCTGTGAATTTACAGAAATATTTGTTTTCAAGTTATAAAGAAAATGAAAATTTTATACCTAAAATGTGTATACATTTTACACTAACAATGGCAATTTGTTCTCATTTTTCTTTTTAAATGGAATCTGAGGACTTTCTCACATACATAAAATTTTAAGTGTTACAGGACCCAGATATAAAAAACTCCATTTAAAACTTGCACTCTTACTCTTTTGACCCATTCAAGTATACTGAAACTCTCTTAATCCTTTTCTGAAAGACAAGTATGTCATGAGATTTTACATATGCCTGCCTTTAACTTGGGAATCTTTTTTCTTCCATGTTTTCAAGTATTAAGACACTGGAATTACCTTTTTCCAGTATTCTCCCCCATCCTCAAAGTCTTATAATGAATAACAAAGTATACATTATTTGCAAAACTAAGAATTTATTTTTAATGTAATATAAATTTAAACAGTCTCAACAAAGAATTATTTTTACTGTAAATCTAATTGTTAGGGAAGAAAAAGAAATCATTACTGAAAAAAATACTAGTAGTAGTTCAAATGGTTATGCACTTTCCAGTATGTACAAGCTGGTGTTGTGATCCTCACTTCATTATTTCCATTCATCCTAATTCTTAACCTTCACTTTTCCTGGTGAAGATAGAGGGTCAGTTGCAACCGTTCATCAGTGTCCAGAGACTTCACCAGGAGGATATACAATGAACTTTTCTAAAATGCAGATATCAAAATATGATATACTTTCCTTATATTAAATAGAGATAAATTGGTACTTTTAAAGCATGTTTTTAAGGGAAAGAACCCCTGTTTCTTTCATCCTTTCATCAGGTTATAGTTCATCTGATATATTGCTTTCTGAAGTTGAAAACTTCTCTCGGATTAATAGTGAACTTAAGGTGGTCATATCAGACAAGGACGTCTAAGTTTAAAATCTCCTGTCCCTCCTCACAGACCAAGTGTTCTGGCCCTAACCAACCTGGTGGCTCTGCCATATGCTAGCTAAGACCATATGCTAGCTACATCCAGGGAGAAGGTGTGTGTCTTCATTTCTAAAGGGAGAACTCTGAGTTTGTTATTTCTGCATTTCATGAGGTTCCATCTGGTACACTTCTCCTAACAATCAGGATGGCATTACTCTGAATGGCATTACTACCTTCTGGCATATCAACTTGATCCTACCAGTTTGATGTCATCTGAGAACCTGATGACAGCAAACTGTACCATCTCCAAATCATTCATAAAGATGTTAAACAGGACCAGAGAGAAATCCAGTGTGCAAATTCATTCTATATATGCATTTTCAGGAAGTATATTTGAAAAGCCATGAGAAGTCCCTTGTGACTGGCAAAAGAGAAAAAAAAAAATCACTCCTATTTTTAAAAAGGGGAGAAGGGAAAACCCACGGAACTGCAGACTGGTGAGCTTTACCTATGTGCCTGTGAACATGATGGAGCAGATCCTCATACAAGCAATGTTAAGGAGATGTCATCAAGTGAGGTTGCTCCCCTAATGGTTAGTCACAGGAACTCAAAATTGTCACCAGACATTTCCTCAAAATATAATGAAAATATATCTACACAATTATGAGATCAAGATGTTCATTATTTCATGTGAAGCATTCACATCAGTTCTCACTGAAACAATAGGGCCAGGATATAATGTGACCATTAGTATTCAGCTCAAAAACCTAAAATTGCAACTGCATAACTCCATTACTGGAAAAAAAGAGTTTCAAATAACCATGGATTTCCTTGAACTTCTCTGTATTTTCATCCATATGTATATAATGTTAAAATTAACAGTCACCACACTCTAGTAATTTCAGATTTTTAATGCCAATAAATCCTTTCAGAACAAGTGTAATTTTAATTTCAGAAATATGTTCCCATGAGCCAATTTATAATTGATAAGAGATGCCAGGGAACCCTAGGAAACAGCATTTCCATTAAAAGAAGATTTGGCAAAAAGGAAAATACATAGAATTGCAAAATTTGAGATTGGAAGGGACCTCTTGAGATCATCCAACCCTGTTAAAAAAGTCAATTACAAGAGGTTACCCAGAAAAGTGTCCAGTCTTGTTTTGACTCTCTGCCCACATGGAGAATCCACAACCCATGGACAGCCTCTTCCTGTGTATAAGAACACTAATTGCAAAAGTGTTTTCTTTAATTTAGATGAATTATATATTCTTTACTTCTACCATTTTCTGTTATCCTATTGGTGGGCAGCAGTGGGAAGAATATAGTTCCCTCATCATCATTATGGCCCATTTAGTCATACATATTGACAAAATCTGCTGTGTCCCATCCTCCCTTACCCCCTCCCCCCACAAAGCCTTCTCTGCTCCAAGCTGAACAGAATTAGATCCCTGTCATCCCTCAAACGAAAGACATTGTGGCCCCTTCCTCACCTTTGCTGCAGTCACTCTATTAAGTTCCTCAATCCAGATGTAGTCAAGTAAATTACCACCTCCTTCAGTCTGATGGAAACAGGTTCCTCCTAATACAGCCTAAATGGAAGATAAGCAGAGAGCAATGTTGAAGAGTGACAGATAAGCCCTAATAAATTTCCCATAGCATTCCAAATCGAAATGCTGGCATTCAGTAGACATCTCCAGGTGAGGAGATAGGTTAACAGATGGGACCCATCATTTTTCAGAGCAGGGTCTCCTATAGTTGTAGCTATAAGCTGTAAAGGTTTTGGCTCTTGAAGCCTCACAGACAATCTCCAGCCTCTGATCTCTCTGATGCTGCAGTCTACTGACTGCCCTCAGGAGTTCTTTTGCTTGCCAGTACGGCTCCTTAAGAATCACACACCTTTTGCAGGCTAGAATAGGATCTGCCCCCACCTCAGCAAAAGACCTTCAGCTTGAGCCTTGCAAAGGTGCATCCTTCTTCTGAAACTCCATAAAGGTCGAACAATCCAACCACCTAGGGACAGTTTTTCTATCAGTACCTGTGGACTGTGCCTTTTAGCAGACTTTGCTGGAAAGAGAAAATGTATCAACCCTTCCTTCACATCCTGCTGCCCAAACCACCAGCTTCAGGGGTGGTGAAATTGAGAGGAGACTATCCTCATCCTTACTTTCTAATAGCAGGAATATTTAATAGCTAAGTTTTAATACATTAATATTTAACATATAAATTTAGAAAAGAAAACCTAGAGACAGCAGTAATTTGACATTAAATTAGCTAACATTTTTGCTGAGCAAGATATTTCTTCAGTTCAGTTTTGGATAAGAAATTAGAAATAAAGAAAAGAAATTATTTCCCTTTCTTAGGGCTTTTTGTTGGACAGTATTCTAATTCTCACACTGAATAAATAAAAAAAAATAAAAAAAAATAAAAAAAAAACAAGCAGCCAGTAAAAAAATACTGTATTTAGCCACATGTTTATTTTGTCACTTCTGTGACTTTTAAAATACACAGCTTAAACTAGTGCAATTAATGAGCTTTGGCAATATTTCAATTATACAAACAGAATATGGAACCTATTTAATGTTGATTTTCACTTATTTATCCATTATCTAACTCCACTTCTGCATTCACATGATTCTGATGAAGAAACCATTAACTCCATGAAGATTTTTTTTACATTGACTTCAATTGCCTAAGATCTAAACCAAGCTTAAATGTAACAATTATTTCAGTGATGGATCATTATTGGTAAGATTAATGTTTGATCATCATGAACTTTATTTCATCCTACTTTTTTTTTTTTTTATTTTTTTTTTTACATATATTCCATATTGTTGTGTTTGTATAAATACTTACAGGTCATGGTTCATTTAATCTGAGTACACATGAGAGGAATCACAGAAGGGAACCTGGGCCATTCCAAATGTAAGCATTTCCACGTGAACAGCTATATTTGCTTATATAAATCTCATCCATATGGCATGTCTAGTTTTATTTCATTCTCTGTTGGGATCATTTTAGATTACAGTAGCTGTTTAAACAGTTGAAATGTATTGGTTTAATGGGCACATCGGGGAAAATACTGGAAGTAGATTAATGTGTTAGACNTGGATTAAAACACAGATTTACAGAGACAAGGTGATGACAAAGTGGTAACTTCACCATGCACATAAAAATGTAAGACTGAGTGATATCATTATTCTGCACATCTCTATTCTTATGGTGCTGGGACCTTTTTGGGGGAATAGCAGACTTTAAGCAACCCTCAATAATAACAAATAAGTGAATGATGTAAAATTACTTCACTCTTTTGCCCCAATTGGCTGTTTACTTCCAGTTTCATCTAGTCAGTACTGAATGTGCTTACTTTATCAAGAAGTGTGTCTAATCCATCTTGCTGCCTTTTAAATGCTCTTTACCATAGGGTCTGGGGGAAAAAATAAAAGAAAAAGGTTTTATATCTGTAGCCATACCAAATAAAATAATAATAGGTGGCAGCATCTTTACCTCTATACATGAGACAGCATTTACATACACTAGAGGTAAATTAAAGAAAATGCAGCTTGAATGGTACATTGAGGATAACTCTGGTTTCAATATATGTTTTTATTTTATCTTGTATTCTTACTACATACCTCCACCTATTTCTTCTGCCACCTAACAGATATAGATTAACCCTGAGAAACATACTGATATTGGGAAAAAGTGTAACCTTTGTGTGGGACCTTCTATGGTAGATTAGTTATTGAGAATATTAAGCATGCACAAGTTAATAATCCAAAACTAAGTGAATACTTTTGGGCTTTCTTCATACTCTGTGTTGCATAAGAAGCAGGTTTGGAAGCTAATTCCAAAAACAAATTTTAAGAGAAGGGCCATGTCCTGCTGCTGCTCTGGCCTGAGACCTGTCCCATTGGACCCAGCCCACTGCCCAAGCACATGATCTGTGCCCAAGCTGAGGGAGGGGTTGCTGCTTTCCTGTTTGCAGGTTCAGCCAGCAGCAAAGCTGAGCACATACCCCAAGAGATGCACAAAGACACAATCACACAGAGGACACAGACACAGCCTGGCACACAGGCAGCCACAGGCTAGGGGTTGCCTCTAAGAGCATCACATTTTCATGACTCACATCAGGCACAAGCCCAGACAGACCTTTCTCTTGGGTTGACAGAGGCAAGGGGTTGCAAGTGCTATGCATATGTGAACTCTCAAGGCTCAGAAGCATATGCACATGCACATTCATGGATGCACTGAGCACTGGGATGGCCATTCCTCCTGCCTGGAATCCCTGCCTGGATCCCATTTCCTCCTGTCCTACACATTACTGACTCACCAGCACTCCTGACTTGGCCGTTCACTGCAAACACACAACACTCACACACTCACAGGTCTCTACTGAACAGCAGCACAGATCCTGCCCACCTCCCCATCCCAACCCAAACCTGGGCACCCTGCCTGCTGGCTGGTCCAGCTTGGCATTTGCCAATGAATCCCACAGCACATCCTGCATACATCTGGCTTGAGGAAAGCACAAACACTCCCATCATCCAAAAGGATATGATCTGTAGTCCTGCTATAGCCATGGTTGCTGAGTCAACTTGCCTCCCTCTCCCTGGTTCCTCCAGTGGTTTGTCCTGGTTTTGAGGGACAGAGTTAATTTTCTCCATCTCAGCAGTGTACCAGATGTTAAGAAGAAAATTAGTTCTATCCCAGCCAAAACCAGGACAGTGGTTTTGGGAAGAGACACTGTTCCTACCCCAGTGAATTCCTAGAACCCAACTGGCTCTTGTAGTCAATGCCACAGGAAAGGAGCCCAGTCTGACTCCAGGACTTGATTCCATGTCCACTCATGGACCCCTCAGGAGCTGGCACCAAGTCCCTGCAGCCTTCACACGTCTGGTGTGGATTGTGATAGTATGCAGGCACAGAGTCAATGTTTAATAAGAAAATATGANTCGGGGAAAATACTGGAAGTAGATTAATGTGTTAGACAGCAGGAGTTTAAGCATAGATAAGGAAAGGCCTAAGCCAGAGAATAGAGAGGGCTAGAAAATGGAGAGAGAGACAGGAATAAGAGATATAAAACATTGTCATTTGAAGAGCTGCCTTTTCAGATTACTTGGACTGAATAATAAAGCCAGGTCTGCAAATTTATACTTTGTATTTTAAAGTAGAAGGCCTCTTCTGGGACAAGAAACCCCTGGAACATGACCGTTATAGATGTCATCGTATACAGTCATTCAGTTATGAGGTCAATCTNTTACCATAGGGTCTGGGGGAAAAAATAAAAGAAAAAGGTTTTATATCTGTAGCCATACCAAATAAAATAATAATAGGTGGCAGCATCTTTACCTCTATACATGAGACAGCATTTACATACACTAGAGGTAAATTAAAGAAAATGCAGCTTGAATGGTACATTGAGGATAACTCTGGTTTCAATATATGTTTCTATTTTATCTTGTATTCTTACTACATACCTCCACCTATTTCTTCTGCCACCTAACAGATATAGATTAACCCTGAGAAACATACTGATATTGGGAAAAAGTGTAACCTTTGTGTGGGACCTTCTATGGTAGATTAGTTATTGAGACTATTAAGCATGCACAAGTTAATAATCCAAAACTAAGTGAATACTTTTGGGCTTTCTTCATACTCTGTGTTGCATAAGAAGCAGGTTTGGAAGTTAATTCCAAAAGCAAATTTTAAAAGTAGGGCCATGTCCTGCTGCTGCTCTGGCCTGAGACCTGTCCCATTGGACCCAGCCCACTGCCCAAGCACATGATCTGTGCCCAAGCTGAGGGAGGGGTTGCTGCTTTCCTGTTTGCAGGTTCAGCCAGCAGCAAAGCTGAGCACATACCCCAAGAGATGCACAAAGACACAATCACACAGAGGACACAGACACAGCCTGGCACACAGGCAGCCACAGGCTAGGGGTTGCCTCTAAGAGCATCACATTTTCATGACTCACATCAGGCACAAGCCCAGACAGACCTTTCTCTTGGGTTGACAGAGGCAAGGGGTTACAAGTGCTATGCATATGTGAACTCTCAAGGCTCAGAAGCACATGCACATGCACATTCATGGATGCACTGAGCACTGTGATGGCCATTCCTCCTGCCTGGAATCCCTGCCTGGATCCCATTTCCTCCTGTCCTACACATTACTGACTCACCAGCACTCCTGACTTGGCCGTTCACTGCAAACACACAACACTCACACACTCACAGGTCTCTACTGAACAGCAGCACAGATCCTGCCCACCTCCCCATCCCAACCCAAACCTGGGCACCCTGCCTGCTGGCTGGTCCAGCTTGGCATTTGCCAATGAATCCCACAGCACATCCTGCATACATCTGGCTTGAGGAAAGCACAAACACTCCCATCATCCAAAAGGATATGATCTGTAGTCCTGCTACAGCCATGGTTGCTGAGTCAACTTGCCTCCCTCTCCCTGGTTCCTCCAGTGGTTTGTCCTGGTTTTGAGGGACAGAGTTAAATTTTCTCCATCTCAGCAGTGTACCAGATGTTAAGAAGAAAATTAGTTCTATCCCAGCCAAAACCAGGACAGTGGTTTTGGGAAGAGACACTGTTCCTACCCCAGTGAATTCCTAGAACCCAACTGGCTCTTGTAGTCAATGCCACAGGAAAGGAGCCCAGTCTGACTCCAGGACTTGATTCCATGTCCACTCATGGACCCCTCAGGAGCTGGCACCAAGTCCCTGCAGCATTCACACGTCTGTGAATTGTGGATTGTGATAGTATGCAGCCACAGAGTTAATGTTTAATAAGAAAATATGAGAAGGCAGGACAAACTGGTGATCAAGTGCAGATCATGGTCAGCTAAGTGCACTAGCCAGCTCTGATTAACATGTCATCAGCCCTGTTTTACATACTTTTCTGTATATTCTTCCTTTTTTTCTCCCTTCTCCTGCTTCCTCTGCACATTGCATGTTCACACCAACCTCTTCCAACATCTTCAACCTTCAGGTTTGCATCCTTCAGAGTTGCAGAGTGCCAGTTTGCTCTTGACACTTCATCAACTAGTGTGACTGATTCACTGTTTCTGCTTACTGTCTATAAATGTCAACTGGATAGGTTTTAAGACCATCTAGTTTCCCTTTCCCTTTCCCTTTCCTCATCCACTCAAATGAAAAAAAAAAAAAATAAAAATCACACCCCACATACTCTTCAGGCCAGTGGCAAGGTTTATTCTTTTTACAACCTTTCTTATAATTTCTTGGTCGGGTGTGTTTTCACATGTTTTGATTTGACTCCTTTGACCAGGTAACCTTAGAGGAGAAGATACCCTCCTTCAACACACCCTTATAGATTTATTTGATTTAAGGCATTTTACACAGCCTGTGATAAATTGCTCTTTAATCTCATATATTTTTGAGAGGGCTATATGAAGTAATAGTTGAGTGCTCTGAAGACAGTAATGGATGTGGAGGGTGCTGCAGATCCTCCTCAGATCAGTAGGAGCAATGATATAAAGAGTACCTGTGTCCTGTTACAGAGCAGTACATCAATAAAAGAGAATGAAGAACCAGTTCAAACAGTGGAGCCCTATGCTGTTAGCTCACATTCTGCTTCTGTTCTACACTGTTCCAAGTCTCTCTTGAACAAATTTATTACAGAAGGAGGTAGCTGTAAATAGTGTGATTATGAGCCAGTCTGTTCTACATCATCTTGGAGACAGGCATCAGTCTTTGTCCCTCTTTCATTTAGTGCAAGAGCTGTAATTACTATGTCCAGGTAAATAATGCTTTTTGCTGGGCTAAAACCCTTTGTGGGAGGTGAAATGTTAAGTGTACAGAAGGTCAGTGCAGCTGCCTACTGAAAAAGATTCTAAAGAAGAAAGTAGGGAGCTAAATGAAGATAGAGGCTTCTCCTTCCAATCTGGTGAGGGCAGGATGACAGGAATTCTCCAGATGCAGGAATATCCCAGGATGTCAAAATAGCTCTTGAAATAGTTCTGTTAACACTCAGACATCTACACCTGGAACATTTTTTGAAGAAAAAAATAAACCATAAGACTGTAATTTATGCACTTTTCAAGAAAATCTGAGCATGATCTTACTTACAGTTGCCAGATACCTTCCTCTAATTTCTATGTCTCACTCTCACAGTGTGAGACATAGACATTTAAGACAATTCAGACAATTATTCTGAATTTAATTATTTAATCTAAAAGCATTCCCAGTATCTGGTATTAGTGATGGGACATATTGATGGGTTGAATATTGATCCTTGAAAAAATTATTATAGGATGTTGATTAAAATACAGAACATCTACTGAGCAGCATGATCTTTCCTAGAGTTACTAAAATTGTACAGGTTTTTAGTTCTACATTATAGATAGCACTTCTTTTTATCCATACTGTGATCCATAATTTCATAGGCTTTATATTAGGTCTGAGTGATGCAATGCAGGGAACAAATAAATGTTTTAGGACTTTAAGTCAAATAATGGTGCAACAGGTATGATCACTGAGTTATTCATGGATTATTGGGTGTAAATTGTTAAACATTATAGAAATTCCACAGCTTAAAAATATATTATCTTTTAAGAAAATTATGCAATATTTGATTTACATTAACTTTTAATAACATTTTTTTTAATTATAATGATCCTGATTAATAGGGAAAAATAAATCAAGAAAATATCTACTCTTCCCCTATTAGGCTGTTCTGACAGTAAAAATCAGTATAATTAAGATTTCCCAACCTGTATGATTTTAAATCACTAATATATTCAGCCTGAGAAAAGTAAAAAAACAGTTTTGGCAGTGGATATTCAGTTCCACTGCTCATTAAAAGTAAACCAAACCCTGCAAATTATTAATAGAAGGTAAATATGGAAGAAAAACAGAACCTTTTCACTGCAAACAATGAATTTCTAAAATGTTGAGCTATGTAAGTTATAAAAATATTCTTTTTGTTAACATGGCAAAAAAGACAGTGAACAATTCTTCACCAGTAAGCCCACTGAAAAAGCAGTTCATACACAGGAAGTACAATATGTAATCAATTTTAAGAACTGTCTAAGGAAAAGTGATTTTGTTTTATGAATAATGGTGTTGTGCTGTAAACTATTCTCTCATTT
This sequence comes from Rhadina sibilatrix, assembly GCA_013400275.1. Taxonomy (NCBI): domain Eukaryota; kingdom Metazoa; phylum Chordata; class Aves; order Passeriformes; family Phylloscopidae; genus Rhadina; species Rhadina sibilatrix. The sequence goes on from VWYO01010134.1 coordinate 48,156, forward strand.
CCTTATGTAGTCCAGTAAAGAGGTATGAAAAAGCTTAGCAAGGAATTCAGACAGGCTGAAAATTAAAGCTTGGCCTTGAAATTCTTTGCAAGCATTTCAAATCAGTAAAATATGCACCTGAGAAGTTTTCAGCCTTGAGTACATGGATTCTAATTCTTTTGCCTTTTCTTTTTTTTTTTAAACTGGAATTTACTCTTCCTTGAAAGAGATGGACTGATTTCCCCAGGAAGTAGCATTTAAACCTAGTACAGGCAACAAACAAATTGGTTTTCTGTTTCCTGAAAGATGTAATATGGTCTTCTATTTAATATTTCTTAAAAAATATATTCTCAAAATTTGATTCACTACTACAACACAAGATACTATTAACTTACCATATTTCTTGCAAAATGCTAAGCAAATTAGTGAAATTTTGCTTTATCTAAGAATCAAACCACCACAATATTTACAACAAAGAGCTGAAAAAATGTGTTCCTTTACTTGTGGTTTTCTTCAAAAGTAAATTTCAATTTAAACAATGTGTGCATGAAATTGCTTCTTAAAATGTAGTATCTGTCAAGATAAGTGTACATTGAAATTACAACATGATGATTGAACAGAGCTTATTCAATAGGAATTCATAAGAATTATAAGCCAATGGGCACTTTTTTCCCTCTGGAAGTTAATTGTTAGTAAAATACTTACAAATAAAATAATGAAAAATTGCATTGTTTATGTCTGTGTTCATACACCCATGCTTAAATATTCATATTATATAGGGTATATATAATATATTCATATTATAAAGGGTATATAGATAAATGGATTTTGTCCCTACAAAACCTAATTATGATTCATATACATTTGCATATAGACTGTGACTATCTAACATAAAAAATCCAACAGTCTCTCATGCAGTTAGAGGTCAAATAATACAGACATACATTAAAATGTTATCTAATTTTTCTGGTAGAAGATATCAAAATAATTGCAAAATTACTATGTAATTATAATGACAAAAATATGTTGTTGTTGTTGTTGTTGTTGTTGTTGTTGTTGTTGTTGTTGTTGTTGTTGTTGTTGTTGTTTTCTTCCTTTGTATGTTAATGCCAGTCAAAGTCAGTAAAGGTTATGGATACAAAACAAATTTTATGCCTCACTTGAGGATAGCAGTCAGGTATACTGAAGATCCAATAGTCTGTGGAATACTTTGTAGAAATGTATTAGGTTATGAATATGTGAAGAAGGGAAATGAGTTAAGAGGTAAAAATAATTTTCTGTAACCTCTCTCTTTTAATCCCTTTATTAGAAAGACCTCAACTCTGTAAAGAAATATATGTAATTTTCTCATATTTCAGAAGTACTTATTTTTCTTACCATCTGCAGAATTTATATTACCCTCAGTGGAATCTAAGATAGAAATTCCTGCCTATGTGGTGTACAAGATATGGGTTTAAAAATAAACATAATTCTATGTTTGATTGAAAACCTGAAGTAATGTTTTTAGCTATGAAATATAAGTAATAATTTTAAAATGTATTTTGAAAGTAGACAGGCTTGGGTGTTTTGTTTGTTTGTTTTTTAATTTTTAAGACATGAACTTGAACGATTTTTTAACCCCTGACCCACTCATGCATCTTTCTTTGAAAACAGCTTTAGAATATCCACAGTGCTAGTACTATAATATGCCATATTTTCAGATTCTTGCCACTCCTATTTTAACTTCCACGAAAGGAACAGTAAAGAAAATGAAACTGTTTATTGTTTCTGTCTCTCACAAAGTATCATTTTCTGAGTGCATCGTTTTGTTGTATATTTTTGTTGAGAATGGAATTTAAATTGAATAGAACTGGTCTATCAAATAGCTGGAAATAATTGGCAGGCATGGTTAAACTCAGAATTGAATTCATTCTTGGATAGTACTGCAAATGTATTTATCTGGAGAGTTACTTGCACAGTATATTGCTTTTTTATGGAAACTGCATGAAGCAAGAAGAAAGAAAATGAAACAACAAAAATCCTTGTAATAGCTTTCAACTTCTTAAAGTTCTAAAAATATTTGCCTTTGGAATTCTGTTTGATAGTCAACATTTAAAAAAATTGATTCAAAGCAAGCTTTCTCTTCTAAAACAAGGCTGAAAGCAAAATGGAATAATTTAGTAAGAATTCACATTAAACTATTTTCCCTGTATCTCACAATTATTACATATTTGCTCTCTATAAAAATAAGGAAAATAATTTGTGTGTGTCTTTAATTTAATTAAATTTGTATTATAAAAATACATTTTTATGGCTTGCATGCATACTGTTATGACCAAAACCCAATCAACTACCGAAAAAAGCACAAACCAAATACCGTCCAAAATATGAGGGTATCTCAATCTTTTTCCAAAGAATGGAAAATTATAGTATGTTATTAAATTTGAAATATGTTGCCATAGAAATAAAGCTATAAAACTTAAAGAATATGACTTTACATAAAATATACAAAAGTTTTTTTCATATTTTAGATCTATATGAAATGTACATGTATAAATTATATCACCAAAAATTAATCTTGTAGGTGAAAAAATCTGAATTTTCTTAGCCATATCCTCTCTAGAAATAGGAGAGTAAAAATATTTTTGTTAATTCCTGTCTTCCTTTAATTCTCTTGCCTATCATCTCTTTGTTTACATAAACTTGGCACAATTAATTGTGTAATTATGATATAATTAATAATTTTCTTAGAATTTTAGTAATGTCTGTAAATATGTTTCCATTGGATTTCATTCTTGTGACAAAAGCTCCAAATTTTAAAGAACTATGTGCTGCAATGTAAGTGGAATATCAGGACTAAAACATCCTCAGTTGTTGATTTTTTTTTATTTTCTTTTTTCTGCATTCTGTAGGGACAAACTGCAACTGATGCAAATGCACAGGGACCTAGAGGAGAGGGAAATGTTGAGGATTTCTAGCTTGTGAGTCTGGAAACTATTGGTATAGCATATGTGTACTATAAGGTATTATTTATTAGACCACATAATAAGCATATGTGAAAATTACTTACAAAACTTTAAATATTTCCCTTTCAGTTAACATCTGTGCAAAAAAAAAACCAAAAAACAACAACAACAACAACAACAACAAAAAAAATCAGGCATTTAAAATATTGCAGTTGCTTAAAAAAAAATAATTAGACATATTTCTCCAAAGTCTATCTTGCCAGCTCTAACACTGATGTGACCATCCCACTGAGAGCCAAAACTGAAGGGAAGCTTCTGGCAGCCTGCCTCAAACATATTTAAGGGAATATGGTAGTCATGAGGACACACAGAAGGAGAAAAGGAAGTAGCGGAGGAAAACAAGGAAAGGTCATTTTTGTGGACATAGCTAGAGAGGCAGTCTTGGAAGAAGGGCCAATACTCCAGAGGATGTGCTTCTGCAGGACTGCAGGAAGCCCATGGTGGGGCAGGACAGCCCAAGGAAACACAGTCAGTGAGGAACTCATGGCAGGACAGGGACATTCCTGAGGGACTACAGCTCACAGGTGTCCCATGCTATTACAGAAGAAAATGACATGGTGCAGTGGAGAAAAACAAAAAAAGGAACAGGGGAAAGAAAAGATTTTGCACTGACCTCACAGTTCTGCACTGCACCTTGCTGAGGCAACTGGGAGAAACTGCATGTATCACACAGCAAAAAACAGGAGTGCAATCAGCTAGGAGTGTTTGCATGAATTGGCAATATATTGAATTAAAATTCTTCAAGTGAAGGCTATTTTACCAGACAGAAAAGAGAACTTAAAGAAGAACAGGTCAAGGAATAGTCGCTTGACCACCAGAAACGCTACCACACTCAAAACATGCTTAGAACCAGTTCAGGACAAAGTAGATACTTGAAGAGGGGAAATAAGGATAGATAAAAACGTATAGATTAAGCACTCTGTAAGCTGATCCAACCTAGACCATAGGAACTGTGTTAAAAATTAGTACAACACAGTGAACTTCTGACAGAGAATTTGTCAGTCCAGAGGGCAACATTTAATCTATTTTGACTTGATGAAGGAGAATAATTCCTCTGGCCTAAGTCTAACTTTGTAGTGTGGATTGAATAAACATTAACCTCATTAGGTGTACTCTCAGTCTTCATCCTTCAATGTAGTTTCATAAAAACTGAACCCAGATTGCAAACTTTAACGCAGCATTAATAAGGATAAATGCATTAAATGTAGAAAACTGTTTCCTTTCTTTCTAAAGGGAACTTGATTGAAATAAAACTCATATGTAAATAACCTCTGTCTAATAGCCACAGGTGAAACTACTGTGCTACAATATGTCTTTGAATCTTTGCATTATCCTTTACAGCTAAAAGAATATGTTTACTGCTGCTCTAAGAGATTTCATGATTTCATTATTGCATGAAAAAACATTTTCACTCTGTTTATTTTATAAGCTTGATTTGTCTGAAAACTACATGTTCTGTTGTTAGAAATGTTGAAAAAGTTTTCTTATTTCCCTTGTTTGAGGTCTGTGTGATAACACAGATCATTGGTGCTCTCTCTGTGTCCCATCATTTTGTTCCAATTTTACATTTTACAACTGCAAGTTTTATCATCTATTTCTATTCTATCATTTTAAACTGTTATATATTCACCTCATGATTACCTAATCTAATTACAATGTGCATTTGCAGATTGTCCAAATAGGAGTCCTGGAAGGCTTGGGTCTGTGGATTTCTCTACTATCACTAGTAGTAAATAAGTGCTGTTTTTCAAAGGTTTTAAAATTCTTTTCAAACTTCCTTTCAATATCCAACTCAAACTAGTTATATACTTTTTACATTTTCAACTATATAATCATCCTTTAGTTTTGATTTCTCTGTATGTATTAGTTAAGTATATTTGTATCTTTGTTTTTATTTCTCTGAATGCTTTCTTCTCTTGGTCAGATTCACAGAATGGTTGAGGTTAGGAGAAGGGCCATCTACAGTAAATTGATCAGAAACATGTCCAGAATAATTATTTACTATCTCAGAGGATGAAGACTACACAACCTGCCTTGACAACCTGTACCACTGCTCAGACAACCTCACAGTGAAAAAAAAAAAAATGTTTTCTGATATTTAGAGGGAAACCCCCTGTGTTTCAGATTAGGCCCGTTGCTTTTGGTCCTGTTACTGGGCTTTCTCTTATTTGCATTTCCTTCCCAGTTGGGAAAAAAAAAAATGTTGCCAATTAATATGAGAGTGGGACGACAACAACAAAAAAAAAAGCATGAACAAAACCTGAAACTACCTCTGTCTCACATAAGGGCAAAAATTTGTCTCATAACCAAGAAGGGAACCCACCTCTACTAAAACCTTGCCACATAAAATCAATATATGTATATATGAATTCACAATGACTTCTGTGTGCCCGACACTGTTTTCATTAGTCTTATGCTAACACTGATAGGAAACTAGAGAGTTCCTTTTCTCCAACTGCTCAATACAGTACTTTACATAAGAATTATGCTGCAAATATAAAGACAAGCAGCACAATTAAAAATCATCATCAAATTTTCTTCACAATACTTAATAAATATTCATTTTTAAAAATCCATTTAACATTTTTAGGATGAAACTACATTATTTTTTCTTTGTAATATGCAAATTCGACTACTAATACTAATGTAGTAATTTAATTATACAGTAAGTATAATGAAACTACTTGGGTTAAAGGAACGTAATTTATGGAAAACACTGTAAACAACTAGTGTTATCTGTGTGAACCACACAGCTCAGATATTTCTGTTCAACTATTTAAATTGCCAGTATTATCCTCCAACACAATTCCTCCACAATTAAAACCTTCCTGGCTTATTAGATGGTTCCTAGCCAATATGGTTAGTTTATTATTCTTATGCTGCTCATACAAGCTAGATACTCGTGTTTTTTTTGTTACGCTGTTATTCCCTCTCTTCATGCCTATGATGGAGCTATATTACAAGAGCAAAATTCAGATGAGAATTTGAATACTTAGTTAGGAATTTTTCATTTTACTCCATAGCAATCTCTCCTTATATACATATATCTACATCTATATCTATATTATATCATCTATCTATATCTATATCTATATCTATATCTATATCTATATCATCTATGTCCAGATATATGTCTGCATCTATTACATATATAAAAGAGAATTCAGCTCTACTTGCACAACATGATTTAATGAAACAAACAGTTTACTATTTACTTTTGTTCAGTATTTTTCACTATGGAAGTCATAAATCAAGGATATCAAAAATTTAGCAACTAAAATACAATCCTGAAGATCTGGAGTCTGTTAACTCTGTTTGCATGGGAGGCATCATTGTGCATTTGAACCATATTATATTTTTATGTAAACCAATAGATTTTAAATTATGAAGTTTGATAAAAATCTCATGACTTTTGAAACAGAGGCGTAAGTAAAGTTTTTTTAAAGTAGGAGTCATAAGGAATTCTTTAATCTAGTGACAATTTTTGTCACACAATCATTTTTGTGGATATGGTTTAGGGGTGATTATCACAGTGCACAGTTGATGCTTGTACTAGATTGTCTTGAAGGTATCTTCCAGACTTGATGATTCAGTGTTTCTTTGGTTTTTGTAATCAAACAAAATAAACAAGTAAATTTGTTTATATTTTTCCTAAAAAATACAGTTCATCTTGCATATTAAAAATTATATTTTGTAAGATAATGAATGCCTCAAAGATTCCAAGCACAGAGTAATTTAAATTATTGTATGTTATGCTAAGTGACCAACTTAAAAATTTGGGGTTTTTTTAAAATTTTGTTTACTAGCAGTTTCTGTTCAGAGGAACCTGAACCTATAGAGTGTAGCTCCAGGCTTAATAGTGAAAACAGTTTGCTGTATAGATATCTGATGATAAATGTGACTTTTCAGGTCAATAAATGCCTTTTCATCAGATGGAGAGCACAGATTCTGGTCTAAAAATTGGGAAAAAGGCTTTGGAAACATCAGGAAAAACAGCAGGAAGCAATCTAGAAACTGTGTTGCTGACAAATGGAAGTCAGATGAGAATGCAAGAGACAGCTGTAGGTGTGCTGACATTCATCAGTAGGCTTGCTATTGAAACAAAACTTTCCAGTGTGCTCAAAGAATCAGAAGATACTACTCAGATACTTCAGTAACTTAAGTCAGTAAATGCAATCCCCAATACCAATACAGATTGGGTGGCAAATAGATGGAGACAAGACCTGCAGAAAAAGACTTGGTGATGGACAAAAAAAAATTATATGGATGAGCAATGAGTGGCCCAGAAAACCAATCTTGGCCTAATTTTACAGATCATCCAGGTTTTACAACCCAGAATTTACAGCTCAAAAAGACAATCCTAACCTGGGCTACCTGAAAAAAAGATGGTGAGTCTGTTGAGGGGAGTGTTCCTCTTTCTTTATTCTACTCTTACGAGAAATGACCTGAAATATAAATCTAGTCCCAGGGTATCCTGTACAAGGAAGACATGAAACTGTTAGAATTGGGTTCAAAGGAAAGCCACTGAAGTGGTCAGAGGGCTGGAACACCATTTCTGTGAAAAAGGAAAAAAGGCTGAGACACTTGAGGTTTTCTACTCTAGAGAAGAAAAAGCTCTTAGGGAAATTTATTGCAGCCTTCCATCACTAGAGGGGGCCTACAAGAAAACTGGAGAGGAACTTTCTCACAAGAGCACGAAGTAGGACATGGGTTAATGGCTTTAAACTGAAAGAGTATAGGTTTAGACTGGACATAAGGAAGATTGATTTATTTATTCTTTATTTTGAAGGTAGTGAGACACTGGAACATTTTGCCCAGAGGGCTGATAGATGGTCCATCATTGAAAGTGTTCAAGGCCAGCCTGGACAGGGCATTCAAAAACTTGATCTAGTGGAAAGTGTCCCTCCCCATATCAGGGAGGTTGGAAAGAGATGCACTTTAAAGTTTCCCTCCAACCCAAACCATTCTTAGGTTCTATGAAGTCAATATGTTTCTTCTGCATTTAGTGCCTTTTTGCCTCAAAGTTTGCACCTAAGTTAGGATATTTGGGAGACATTAATTTCAATGAAGACTGAGGCAAAAAGCACCTTCAGAGCCCCATGTTTTCTGTTGCTTCTATAACATAAAAAAAAGGTCAGCAAGTTTTCACAGAACAGAATTCTATGAATACAGGGTGTGATTGTTTGGTGCGCTTTTTCTTTTGCTGGTGATATTCCTGTAGAATTCCCTCTTGTTCCCCTTCCTGCCCTCAGCCAGTATGAACTCTGAATCTACTCCAATCCTCCCAGTTATTTTTCAGCAGACAGAGGTCACATGCTTATAGCACTCCTTTGTAGCTTGTCCCTATTTCCACCTCTTGTTTCTACCACCTACTTCTTGTGTTCAAATCCAGTCAAACACATTCAGCAAAGTCATATTTTTCTTGGAGATCACTATGGATTGTTCTGGTGCTTTGAGAAATCTATGTTTAAAAACTGACCATGGATCCTGGGATCCCCCACCCTTTAAGGGCAGAGATTTTCCTAAGAAATCTTGTTTACTGCATCCCAGAAATAGCAACAATCTGTTACTCTGAAATCTTTAGCTCATCATTAGTTATTCTCACTGCCCTGAGGAAACACGAGTGAATTTTCTTGTACGTTTTTAGGAAAGTATTAGCAATGATTTTTTTTTCTATTGTAGTTTGAACATGAGTAGTAATATTATTATAACTGGACCCCAAATAAATTTTTGATATATTTTACATAGATCCTTCAGAATTTAATTAAGTTAAAGTTTTGGGGGCTCACCATACTCAGTATTCCCTTTTTAAATAGAAAGAAAATTTCAATGAAGTAAATGTTTTGGAAAGTGTTTGTTTCTAAAGGATTGATTACTGAGCTGGTAATAATTTGTAAAAAAAACTGTATTCTGCCCTTCATAATTATATTGTGAACTCTATTATTTTATATTTATTTTTGTTAGTAATTTTTTCATTCTTGTGGCTGTGTAATCATTGTCAGAATTAATAAAGTGTAAAATGAAATGAATTTATCTTTTGAATTCTAGACATAGCTTTAAATAGTGGCGTTGAGATTCAAAATATGGTAAACTCTTCTCTTCCTATTAAACACCAACCACTGCATGTCACAACATACATATATTGAATATATTTTATATATATACTTATATACATATGTATGTATATATATGTGTGTGTATATATATACATTGCAGAGATGCGACAGGATTTTTTTTACTGACTTGAAAAATGTGTCACTTCAGCTGAATATCAGAAAATAATGCCCATTATAATATTCTGAGAATTTTTGTCTGCTGCTGTTTTAACAGTGGAAAACAATATATGATGTCAGTAGAGAAATCTTAATAGAAGTGTAGCTATTCAAAATATCTGAAGACAATTTCCAAATTGTGTTGAAAAAAGGTATTTAAATAATTTTTACAATGCTGACAACTTTTTAATGAGATGTTCATCTCATTAAATCTGAAGATGACTAGATTAAGAGGACGAGATGTTTCAAATAATTACTGATGGAGAAAATAAGCTAGAAGAGTAGATGTATTCAGTCCTGAAATTTATAAGGCCACAGTTTGAAGGCATGTTGTTACTTGCCCTAGAAATTGAAAAAAGCAAATGGATTGCATAATTTTCAGTGGTTTGGTGAATGTTTTGTCACCTCAAAAGGATATTTTTTTCTTATTATTACAGGGTCCAGAATGAAGATCAATCTTTTCTGTCCCCTTCCTATTCTGTAAAACAGGTAAAAGTAGATATAGTGATCTTCTGCCACAAAGTGATTCCTAGTATACTATCTTAATTTACATAAAAAAATCAACCCAACTGTCTACACAGTTCATCAACATGATATAAAAATATTTGGAACAATGTTAGTACAAAGTTGATGGTAGCTTTTGTTACTTGAATCAAAGAAAAAAAATGTTTTAAGGGTTTTGTGATATTCCTATTAAAGAAAAAAAACAGAATTGGAACTGATATTTTAGAAAGATCAAGTGATTTAAAATATTGAAATATTAATGGGTCAAAATTGATGAGTTGTCTTACCTTTCCTCACATATCAATACTAGAATTCAAGTATCCCTATAAGAAAACTCTACAAAATGTTTTATAAAGATCATTTCTCTTCTTGCAATATTGATAGATCCATAGCTGTTTTAATAATCTATAAAGAGATGTTTGAAACTAATTAATTTGTTTAAAGTTTATTATTCCACATATTCTTTGGGTCAGTGTATTTACAAGTATGAAAATTTCCCTTTTTAATAAGAAAATCCCTTGACACTTATTTTCTGACCATAAAAAAAATAATTGGAGGTAGTCAGGTGGGGATTGCTCAACAAGTAAGGAATTTTTATTTATGCTCTGTGTGCTTAGTTGTGAAATAAATTAGTTTTTATTTTTCATGGCAGTAAATGTTAGCTGTAAGGGGTAAGTCTTTTTACAAATAATACTTTAAGAAATGCTGTCATTTATGAGTTTCAGTGCCTTTTCAGACAGGATTTCTGAATTATGAGGTATTTTCTGAGAGCTACTGCAAATAGATTTCAGTCTAAGTGTTCACGAACTGTACAGTTGAGCATTTCCACCATTATTTTCTCTCTTTATAAGGGTATTAATCACAACCATCACTATAACATAAGAATCACAAAAAATACTATGAATAACCTATGTTTAGATTGATGGTCACTTGTACCATTTACAAGATGGGTGGTACAGTTGGCAGAGAAGGAAGAGATCCTTCCTCTTCCAGTGGGACCTGGAAAAAAGGTAAGAAATGGACTCATGGGAATTTCGTGATGTTCAAGTACAATGCAAAGTCCTGCAATTGGGTCAGGGCAACCCCAGACATGAGTAGAGACTTCAAGAAGAACTCATTGAGCGTTGGGCAAAAAAGCTGGACAGGAGCCAACAATGTGAGCGTGCAGTCCAGAAGGCTAGCTGTTTCCTGGACTGAGTCAAAAGGAGTATGTCCCTCAGGCTGAGGAAGATGATTCTGTCCTTCTACAGTGCCCTTCTGAGACTCCACAAGGAGTACTGCATCCAGGTCTGGGGTCCTCAGCATAAAAAAGACATAGACCTGCTAGAGTGGGTCAGGAGGAGGCCACAAAGATGGTCAGAGAGGTGGGATATTTTTCACAAAGATAGACTGAGAGAGTTGGAGTTGTAAAGCATGGAGAGGAGAAGGCCCTTGGAAGACCTCATTGCAGGCTTCAGTATTTAAAGGGACTTATAAAAAAGAGGAAGAGCAACTCTAAACAAATAATGACATGGCGAGGGGGACCGGTTTTAAAATAAAAGGGGAGAGATTTAGATTTGATGTTATGAAGTCAGAGGTGGTGAGACACTGGAAGAGTTTGATGAAAGAAGTTGTTCAAGGCCAGGCTGGATGGGGTCTTGATCATCTTGATCTAATGCATACCATCCCTTCCCATGCAAGGGTGGATGGAACCAAGTGATCTTTAAGGTCCTTTCCAACCAAAGCCTTTCCATGATTGTATTACTTAGATACAGAAATTTACCCAGTGCTTCAGAAATACCTGAAGACTCATATGATTACAAATCACCTTTTTTTTTCCAAATAAATTTGATAACAAAATACAAGAAATCACAAGAAATAAAACAAAACAAAAAATAAAACAACAGCAACAAACACTCCACACACTTCCCCCCATCCTCTACTGTCCTCATCAAAAAAACTCAAACCCCAAACATTTTCCTCTCAAAATTTGATTAAACTTTGGGAGCAATTGCCCAGACATATTGTAGAGGCAGCATACTTGGAGAAATGCCAAACTTGATAGAAAACAGCCCTGCAGAATTTGCTCTATTTGACCCTGATATGAGCTAGGGTTTGGATTTGATGATCTCAAGAGGTCTCTTCTGACCTAAACCACTTAATATTTCTAACAATTTCACTATTTTTTTTCACTGAAGCTAATTTTCTCTGCTACAGCATGAGGAGAAATGAACACTTAAAGAAGATAATATTTTTCTCATATTTGCATCTCTCCAGTCACCAGCCACCAGGAACATGGGCAAGAAGCCTGATCTGTACACTAGCACCCCAGGCACTACAGAACTAAAAGAATGAAAATTCTCTAGGAAAATGGAAACATGGGGTTTTGCTTCCTTCTTTTGTTTTGCTTTTTTTTTTTTCTTGAACTTGAAGTATGAGTTTGTAAGTGTTTCCCTCCTTTAGTTTATGATCTTCATTTATAATCTAAACTAAGCAAGGACAGAGTACATTAATATTGAGAAACATTATCTTTTAACAATTTTTCATATAATGCCTTTCATTAGTTTAAAAAAATAATCATAAACATAGTACTGTGTTTGCAATTAAAATTTCCTGCTGTTAATTAATAGAGGTAGCAGAAGCAATTCAAATTTTATAGAAGAGATTGCTCCAAGGTGCTATTCAGATTAAAACGCAAAGGATTGCGTGCACATCCCTTTGTGCCTTCAAAATTGGGGCCTTCATTTGAAAGTGTCAAGAGTAATATGATAAACCCAGGCCTAAAGTATCAGATTTCTGATATAGAAATTAATTGAATTTTGTTAGGATGAATATCCTTTTATTGGGATAAAAGTTCTGCAACCAACAATGGTATGGTATGTTCTGATGGTATGTTCTGTTGTCCTGTTTTACTGAAGTTCTGCTGGAGCCTTCTGATGTTTACCTTTTGAGATAGAGTTTCTCACACACTTTTCATGTAAATGATGATTGTTTTGTATTCATTTCTGTAGGAGAACTGATAGACTGTTGGGTTGACCAGTGTGGTTGGAGAGGACAATTTTCTTCCTCCAGTCCATGGTCACTCTTGGAACTCTATAAATGTCAAGGTCTGTAAATAAACTGACTCTTTTTTGCCTCGAACCTCTCAGTGCGGGGAGCGTTTTCTTTTGTGTTGTGACATTATGTTCTATGAATTAGAGCAGTTGTGCCCACTAAGAACTCTATTCAGATTATTAAACACACTTTGCAAACTACATACCATTCTACCTTAAACAAAAACATTCTTAAGCAGAATTTGGTTTTGTTTCCAGCTGCCTCAATGATTTGTTGAGTCAAGGCAATTTAAAGCAAAACAATGTTCCCATTAATTTTTTCAATTCTTTTTTATTGTGGCATAGAAGGTAGAAAAGAAGAAAAAAATGTGATTGGAAGAAGCTGTTGCAGTACAAAATGTGATAGTATACTGCTCACAACTAGAATTAAGTATGTAACTCTTGCTGTAATTGTGATCAGACCATTTAAATTTGACTTGAATACAGCCTATGAATCTTGCATGAGTTTAATTTTTGTGAAGAACATTCCCCCAAAAAGCTCTTAATATTTAAAAAAAATTATTGAGACCTCCCCTGTTTTTCTGATACTTCTTCATGTATTACTATTTTTCCTGTAAAAGAGAAAACATGCTTAGTATAAAACTGATCATGTAGACCAAAATCTTTTTCTTATTTAAGCACTTGAAGTTAAGCAATAGAGCAGTATTTTCCATTATAGACACTGAACAGTCACATGTAATGTTTCCATCTATTTATAAAGCAAGAAAGAAAGACCAGTCAATTCAATAACTGGAACACTTGAGAATAACAATGTGTACTTATGGACACGGACAAAGAAAAAACCTACTGTGGTTAAGTGTGGCAACATGTGTTTTAGGAGTGGAGCAGAAGCCTAGACCCAATAAGCCTCTCTGGTGAGAGGGCCGCTTGGGAAACTCAGGCAAAGCAGTGAAGCTCACACATCCACACACCATGCGGCTAACAGCAAGGAGAGACAGAAGGTCTTTGCACTGGATCAGTTACAGCCAGGTTTATTTCCAGGAGCCAAAGGGGAATCCAGAAGCAAAAGGGGATGGGGGTCTGCCAGTTCCAAGGTTAAGTATGGGCTACAGCAGCCAACGACCTTGAGGCATGGGGGTGGAAGAAGGGGCAGGTAAGGTCAGTGTTCTGTAGGGAAACAGGGCCGGTCACTGGGGACCTGAAACCAATGGAGACACAGAGGAAAGGAGAAACCAAAAGGCCGGGGCATTAGGGAGGGGAAACTGGGCAAACCATGGTGTACAGAGTGCCATTGGGGAGTTCTTTCTATCAGGCTCGGAAGGTGACTATGATCTGTCCTGCCAAGGCCAGACCCTAGGTATGATGTCAAGGGGCTGCAGCGATTCCACAATTCCCTGGTTTTTCTTACTAAGACACTCCCAATGCATCTCTGCAGCCACTTAACTAAGCAGGGAAACACAAGCAAGGCAATAAAAACCATGATTATAACCCAAAAAATCCCTTTAACAAAAGATGAAACCCATCCTGTCAATCCCCATTGTCTGAAAAGTTCATTGATCCTGTCTGAGTTCTCAACCTTTAATTCCTTCACTTGCTCCCTCAGCTTCTGGATGTTAGTGTGGATGGATTCTGAGTGTGAGGAGAGGTTGAAGCAGCACATTCCTTCAAAATTTTGGCAGACATGTCCATGAGCAAGCAGCAAATAGCCAATCACTGACGATTTTGCAACGTTGCATGCCTGGTAATCTCAGTGTCACTAAGCAGGTCACTGGGTGCAGAGGAGGTAGCATCAGCCTGCTTACTAAGCCAACACTCCAGGTGAGAAATCTCACCGAGAGCCTTAGCTGTGGCCACTCAAGGGAAAAATAGTGAGATCACAGTTCTCTTTCCATCATTCCAATTATAAACTTGGTTATCACAATTTCATCGAATTCAGTATATATGATCTCTTTTGGCGTGCCAATTTCCCTTTCTGTTTCCAATTCTGAAGTACAGTTATGTTTGGGGTGAGGGTAGTAAGCTGGCCAAGACTACAATTTAGAAAATAATCATCAATCAGCAATTGTTAATTATTTATTGTAACAAAAAAATTTGTTTGCCCAATGCACCTAGAGATATAAGTTCCTAAAGACAGCATTTATAAGCAAAATATTGCTATATCAGTCAGTGTAAATGTCTTTTCGCAGGAGAAATAGGCTCTAGGAAACCATGTTGTGAAATATTACATCAGAAATTGTCATTAAAAATTAAATTATTATTTTTTGTTTGCATCTTATATTCTATATTTTCTCTGTTATTCCAATCAGAAACTATAACTTTTTATATGCCAGTGGACTTTACATATGGAACAGTCAATTATTAAATTGGCTACTTTGTAAAATGGCTGGAGTTAAAAATAATTTATAGATTATTCTACAGTTTTCATATTGTTCTAACTGTTACAATTTAATACTATTCTAGCTGTATTTTCCATCCTCTCCTTTCTGAACTCAATAACAAAAGATCGAACAGATTTGCCCGTTTTTATTTCAATAGATATGTGGAATAAAGTGAAAATTTTAAACTGTTAAGAAACAATGACCTAAAATCAAATAATTACTGTATACTGTGTGTGCAGTACTTGAAGAAGTAGTGTGGTAGCTAGGGGTTTCCAAATGGAATTTAATGGTCTATTATCTCTGTGTTTTAATTCACAGACGGGTAACAGCCAACTGTTAAAACCCTAAGCCTCCATGACTCATAGATCTTAATATTTCCATCCACAAACAGTTAGGGTTTGTTTGTTTGTTTGTTTGTTTATTTGTTTTTGTCAGCAAGTCTTTCAGTTGAATTTTTCAGTCTCTGACAGTAATTTTTTAGGATGTATTATTACTTTAGTTAAATTACATATTCTTTTCCAGTTTCTTATAAGTGTCAAGTCTTGATTTTAGACCAAGAAGGACTGATTACAATAAGAAACAAGCAGAGAAATAAAAATAGGCATATATATCTCCAGCTTGACTTCAAGCTGTATTTTTTGGTGTTTACTTATAAAGCCCAAAGTCATTACAAATCTTCCAGTTTTCTGCTGGAAAAATGAATTAGGGTACTGGGCCAAGAGGGCCCCGTGTCTGAGGCATTATATTCACACTAATGTTCTAAAATGATTTTCACTGTCCAGTATGGTAATTCTGACACAATTTCTCCTGCATGGTTTTTCATCTACATCTCATATATAAACATATCTCATCCAAAGTGCTTAAAAATCTTCTCATTCTCCTCCTGTACATGGTACTGCAAAGTATTTAGCAATTCCCGGGAGCTCTTCAGCCATTTGCAGCACAAGCTCTGAGACTAGAAGAAAATTTAATAAAAATAAATATAGAAATTATTTTAAAGTTATTTGCTTAATTTAAACCATTTCTCACTATTGCTGTATTACATATTTGAACTCAGTTGCTTAAAAGCAAATCCCACTAACTACAAATTATTCCAAATTGGGTTACTGATATTTGTATTCAGATGGATTTTTGCAATACACAATTTCCTTTTCACATTTATGGAC
Source organism: Rhadina sibilatrix (assembly GCA_013400275.1). Lineage (NCBI taxonomy): Eukaryota > Metazoa > Chordata > Aves > Passeriformes > Phylloscopidae > Rhadina > Rhadina sibilatrix. The sequence continues at coordinate 64,492 of VWYO01010134.1, forward strand.
AGAAAACTTGCACTTGTCCTAACTTCCATGTTTTGATTAAGGCAAATGTGAATGCTCTGAACTCTGTACAAACATATTCACATTACCCTCTGGCTAGATATGACTGTAGCTAAATAATGTAGTTGTTTTACACACCAAATGTTGAAGTTGCCTTTCCGTGCTTATCTGGGAACACAACAGGCTTAACACAAGTCAATAATTACTCCAAGTATCAAAAATCAGAAACTTTCTTACTTGGCTGCCTTAGTAAGGGAAGTGCTTAGATTCTGTAAACACCCTCAGAGTATTCTTATTGAAAATGGGCAAGTATCCTACAGGTGTTCTGAATATCACTTGTTATACAGAGCAACTCACCCAGCTTGATGGGAACAACATTTAATTCTTCCTTTATATTTAACTCCCTCAATTATATGGACTAGTAGGTAACAGGTCATTGAGAATAGGATAGAAGTAGAGAGTAGTAACTGAAGATGTGCAGATATATTGAGACTATAGGAAACAAAAATTTGGATTTATATCAAGCATATGCAAGATCCATTTGATGTAATACTTTTTTCTAAGTGAAAAATTCCATATACTTAAAACACTTTTGATTTAAGCCTAGAAGCAAGCCTGCTCAACCATCAAGTTTTCAGCTTTCAAGTCTTGATAATTATATTAATTATTTTACTTTAAGTCAGTGCTGATGGACTTAAGAGTTTGACTGGAAGAATTTTATTTTAGTATCATATCCCTACATGAAGTTTAAAGTAAATAAGAGTCATAGAACCATGATTTTAGAGAATGATAAGCTATAATTCTCAGAAATTTATAGAATCATGGACATATTGGAAGTGACCTCAGGAAGTATCATTCCAATCTCCTGCTCAAAATAGGGACAAGACTCACCCTAAGTCAGGGCTTTGTGCCAGCGGGTCTTGGAAATCTCCCATGGTAGAGAACATTTTATAATGTCACTGCCATGGGAACATTTCTTTGTGTGTTTGGTATAAAAATATTTTTATTTCCTGATAAATATCATGTATGGTCAACAAGCAAACCCAAAAAGTAAAGCAAAAAATAAAACTAATACCAGAAACAAAGTAAGCAACAAAGTAAGCATCCTCACCTATGTCTTTAATCATACTATTCATACATCCTTTAAACCTATGTGTAACTGTTAATTCACAATCCAGGAGGATGTTCAAGGAACAAAAAAATATACTTTAATATTGCTAAGAAAAACATCACAGTTACCAATTAGATCCTGACTTTCCTTATTGAGAATGGAGTATAAGATATTCAGACTTATTAAATTAACAGACATTTTAATAAAGTCACCTAATTGATTCAGAAATGGAAAATGTAGAACAATTTCTTTGGGACTCTTTAAAAAGTGCTTATGTTTAGCTTCCAAGCAATTTCTAATAGTAACAGCTGAAGAATGGTCTCATATTTCCCATATGTAATCAGTTAAATGAGAGGAAGCACAGATAGTTTGAATTTATTTTTAGATCTACATGCAAATGACTCTCTTTTTCCAAGTGTCTTGTTCTTCCTATTCTGCCTAGTTTATGTCTTTGTGCTGTGTATATGGAATGTTACAATTTCACAGATTTAGAAGCATCATAGTTCTGGCAACGTCCCTTTTTTACTGCATTTATTTTTTCCTACTGACGTGGAAAAAATACACCCAGGTGTCATGATTTAGCCCCATCTGACACTAAGTACCACACAGCCACTCATTCACTGTCCATTTCTATCACACAACCTACCCGAGATGAGAGAATTTCACAATGAAATGTTTAACTACAGTACATTTTATTTGCTGGGGTTTTTTTACTGTCTGAGTAATTTGCACTAAAGTTAAACTTTTCTCCTGTTTTAGATTTAAAAAATCTAATTATGTTAGTGTAAATTGAAATCTAATCAGGACAATGTGTCATTAGATTAAGTGTGATAGATAACTCTGTAATAAAGAATGGCTAATGATAAATATGTACTCATACATGTATATTTTTCTGTGTTAGTTATGATTTTAAATGTTTAGTTTCTTCTAAGTATGAAGTCCTCTTGGACCTCCTTACAAATTCCTGTATTTGTTTGGATCGATCTTTTTGATTTGGCATTTGATTACAGCATTAGTCTTCTATGAAACTGGATAAAATAAAAATATGAATTGTCTATGTATGTTACCACTCCAGAATAAAAGCCTACATGACACTGCATCAAGAGATAAATAAGTGGGAAAACTCAGGTGAAAAGTGCTTTCATTAGAGCATGTGTGAGAAACAAAGAGAAGGGATAAAAATACCAAAAGAGAGATAGAAAATTACATAGACACAATGGAAATTGAAACAATAATATTGCAAGCCAGAGAAAAATCCAATAAAATACTTCTAATGTCGGTACTATTTTAATACTGGATTTAAATGTTAGTTGAAAAATACGTTTATCGCTATTAGGCCTGAAATGATTACCTTTGTGAAGTAACACTAATATCTTCTGTTCAGATTGATAAGGCATAATAAATTGATTTTAAAAATAAACATTAGAAGGTATACATCATGTAGCTACAGGGAAGTCTTTTTTACAAACTTCGGTAATTTAGAGGGGAAGTTTGTGTTTTTTTGGTTTGGGTTTGTGATTTAGTGATTGTTTATATTTTTTTTTATATTGGGATTCCAAAGTGCTGAAAACTTGTAAGAAGGTTGAGGTAATTTATTTAGAAACTACTAAGAAAAAAATTAAATACCCCCTAAACACTCACTAACTCAAGAAAGGAGATAATTTTTAAGGCAATTTATAGAGCTCCAATGAGGCTCCAGTATTAGACCATGTGGCAATCTGTGAACAAGCACTGCCTCATCAAGTGCCCAGTATTTTCCATATTATTTGAGCTCCTTGAAAATTAAAAGAAACTAAAATTATTTATTTGTTTCACAGGAACATAACAAAATGAGGACAAAATATATGATAGAACATAAAATCTTTGAAGCCATTGGGAACCAAATTTTTGCTTGTATGGGTTTTACAATGTGTGTATAATACTTTTTAAGTATGACAGATTTAATTTACAGTTTTCTTTACAAATTAAAATATTTGTCAAGACTGTGTGTGCACACCTGGGTGCACATACATGCAAATATATATATTTGTTATGCATGAAATATTTTTAAAACAAGAGGTTTAAAGTTGAAAAAATGTTACTGGAGTCAATGACAATTAGCAAGATGCTCATTAAATTTCAGACTGTGTCTTTTACTCTCAATAATGTGTTCAAAAAGCCTCCAGATGCTTCAAAAATATATTCTTATGAACTCCTTCCATTAATTGTGTGGAAGGGAAGTAATCTACATTTTGTCTTTTTCCCCATTACTGTTAAGGCATTTTATCAAATAAGAGTTAAATGCAAGATGCATAAGTAATCCAATAAAAAGATAGGAGATTATAAGAATACCCACATTGAGGGTACTCCTGTAATCTGATATTCCAGTATTCCCTTAGTTAATTTGCTACACGATAATGTTCCATGTGGCTTATTTCTCTTTTGTCCCATTAAAACCTGGATTCAATCCTGTGGATAGTTCAGTGACAGATTTAGTGGCACCATTCAAAAGAGTTTGATAGTCCTTTGGGTAAAACAGCTTGCTGAAATATGGGAAATATGGACTCCTTAAATTTCCCTAAACTTTAGTGAGCATAATAAGAACAGGTACTGCTTTCCACAAAACACTGCCATCACTTCAAATGGAACTCAGAATTGCCTCCAAGTACAGAGCTACAGAGTATAGGTTGAAATGAGGTGGATTGGGACATCCAGGAACAAGCTACACCTTAACATCTATGGCAAAGATAAAGATACAAATATCCACAACTGTTTTAATTACCCTTGACTTATTTTATTTTCATAGCAGTTGAGGGGACACTTATACAAAGTTCTTCATGTGGTATGCCTAAAACAACTCCCTTAGGATTTGCTAATCCTGTTGCTCTTCATTGGCTTCAAAGCAGTACAGACAACTAGCTCAGATATAGATATCGACAATTTAGAACAGATGTATTTTATCTTTCTGGTAAGGAGCTGCAGTTGCAGTTTGGGCTCTGTGTTTAAACGCGGGAAACGGTATATAGAGTGAAAAAAAAAAAGGTCTTATTAATGTTTCTAATAATTTGAAATTTCTTGGACAACACCTCTTAGGGATTCTAAAAATGCTGACACTCGTCACTGTCTCATAATGCCCTCAACCCATCACAGCTTCATCTGTACTGGAAGGTTTTATGATTAGTTTAACAATAGTCAGGTCAGTACTGGACTAGAGGTATTGTAAGAGAGAGGACAATACTAGAAAATTTTTCAGTGTGACCTTACTAGCAGGGAATTCAGTGCTGAAATTTATGTTTATTCATTTTGCAAAGCCAGAGGCAGATACAAAGTTTATCTCCCTGTTAGAAATCTTTTAAATATTTTGAAAGTCTACGTATTTTAGCATTTCAGCAGAAATTTGATAGTTTAGGAGGTGGCTGATGAGTACAAGTATGTTGAGAGATGCATATTGTAAAATGACAAACTAGCAGAGTTTGTGATGTTTACTACTAACTAATTACTACTAAATGTGTAGTTTACTACTACAATAAGACTTAGTTTCATGGTGCATTTTTTGTTAGATTTTGAAGCTTTTTGTTGTTGTTTGCTTTTAGCTAATTTTACTGATGCTTTTTTTTTTTCATAATCATAGAATCATAGAGTAGTTTGTGTTTGAAGGGTCCTTAAAGACAGTACCCACATGCAGAATTTAAACTTGTAAGAAAATTTACCTACTATTAAATTCTGTTTCAGGTACTCTTCCCTACTACCATCAGCTTTGAAGTTAAAGCAATAGAATACATACATTAAGTTCTTAAGCTCCAGGGATGAGGAATATGTTCATGCTAACTACAAATCATTTCAGCTTTTATTCAAAAACTTCAGCATACCTCCTCCAACATACGATTAGGGTAAAGCTAAAGAGATATTTTGTTAGGAATCAAAAACAAAACAAAAAGTAAGAAAAGAAGCAGTTTTGAGGGTGGCATGGAGGTATCCTCCTAGGACAGGTGCAGGTAATGGGAAAAGCAGTTGGAGCAGAAGGAAAATAAGCGGAATACTGATAGATGTATCTAGTTCATGGATATGAAATGATTGAATGCTCACTAGACTATAACCCTATCTCACTGTTTCAATGGCTTTAATGCATAATGATTCACAAAGCCTGCTATTTATTTGTTTCATAATGGTTATTCATTTTAATCATCAGTCTCTGGTAGCAATGAAACAGATACTTGAATACTTTTCTTTCAATAAAGGAAGGATAAAGCCCGTATGATTCATGCTTACTCTTGTGCGTGAATAGAAATTTCTAATGCCCAGGCTTTATGTTGCTAAATCTATCAATTAATTAGTCAAATTGTCATTAAATAGGAAGTTCTGGCTGGAGTTCTTTGTTGTTGCTGTGCATGGCAGTGGAAGCTCTAAGTATTCTGCTGGAGTCCCTGGTACATTGCTCAGCTTGCGTCATAACTATCAGAAGCAGCAAGCACCTGAACCAGGAAACCTACTTTTGTGACTTCTAAGTGTTGAAATGAGATAATGCTGATAGCAGAATAGATATAATTTAACAGCATATATTGGATTAAACTTCTGGAAGTCAGTTTAACACAATTTATTTTTTTTCTGATCTTTTAAAGTAACAATCTGTGTGTCTTAGAAGTATAGCTCTTCTCTTAAACTCCCAGTATTTCAAGAACATGAAGGAAAAGTTCCTCATTAAAGACATATTTGAAAAGAAGTTCTAAGCGGTTAATCTGTAATAAAAATATTATTTTAAACTACAATTTATTACATTAGCAATAAATTTACAACTGTATGCTGCATAAGAGTAATATTCTTTTTCTTTTATTGTATAGATTAATTGTTTTACTTTAATCTTTCCATCACCTACTGCAGAGAGTATAAACAGAACTTCATTTAGACTGTTAATGCACTCATGGAACCCAAATCAAAGTATCCTGCAGTTATTTTAAATCTATGTAGCCTTGGAAAACAAAATTCAACCTTGGTTTAATTGGCTTTAGAAGCAATACTTAATATTAAAAAACAAAACAAAACAACACAACAACAACAACAGCAGCAGCAAAATAGTTAAAAACAAAACAAGAACCTGAAGATACTTTACTCTTTGGACTACTTAAAAGAACAATGATCAAAAATAAAATCAAAACATGAGAAATATTTAGCCTAATATATAGTCATATTGCATCCATTGGAGATTAAAGAAATAACAAAATGGAATATCCATCATTATTTTTTCTGACACCTCCCAGGAAAAACTACTTTGACAAACTGAATACAAAAACTTTTAATTGCCTTCTTAAACTGTCTCTGTGTAGGGAAGAATGTAAGTTTTCTCATAAGAGACCTAAGGAACTATTTCCAAAAAGGGAAAAAAATATGTTCTGGTCTTTAATCTGATGTTAATTTATGTACTTTATGTCAGTCACCTGGATCTTTTAAGGTGGCCCTCTGTCTCTATTACTACAAGTTAATATCTTAACTTCTTAACGTCTTTTTTTTTTTTTTTTTTTTTTTTTTTTTTTTTTTTTTTCATTTTGTCTTTCTCTTAACCCAGTGGGTGTTTGATTCTTCATCTAAAGGGGGAATTTTTCAGCAGCAGCAGAGGTAAATTAAGATTTCCATTTTTCTCATACTCATGTCAAAAAACCTCACTAATATTATTTCTTCAACTCTTTTCTTGAGGACAGTTAAGTTTCACAGTCTGCTCAGTAAACCACCTCCTAACTCTGTCACTGTCATCCTAAATGTAGGTCTTGGCAGGTGTGGTAGTACATATTTAGGTGTTTATAGGGATTTACTTTGGAGCTGCACTGTAACCAGGTTTGCCATGTTTTAAAACTTTTCATATTATCTGCAAAATAGGAAGAAAGGTTTATTGCTTCAGGACAAAGGGTCACCTGAGTCAAGACTTTCTTTTCTCTAGCAGTTACTACAACAGGAAGCAAACACATTGTCTGTTCATTGTCTCTTGGGTGTTTTCACATCTTTAGCTCTGGGAATTTCTAATATGTGAGGTCTATTCAATTGTTCTTTACTGTTCTTCTTTATAAATACTTTTATATTTCCCCCTCTTGAAACTGGGAAAAATTTTACATCCAATTCTGAAACTGGATGACAACGAAGACATTCCTTCCACTGTTTCTGTTTAGGTATATCCTTCTGTTTACTTCAAATTTTTCTCCTTCTCTTTAAATTTGAGGTCTTTATTTTTTTGATTATGCAACCATGAAGAGTTGATCACAGTTCATGTCACTCACTATTTGGCAGATGTTTATGATACCCATTTCAACATATCTCTTTTTAAAACTGAAGACCTTCAGCCTGCTCAGTTATTCATCATGTGGAATGTATCTTATCACTTTGCAATAGGACAACCTCACCAAAAAAACCCCAAAAACCAAAACTAAACTCAAAGCTCAATCAAACAAGCCAGCACACTGTAAGGTGGACAAAGCATAGATTTTTTTTTCAGGAGAATATTGGTTTTATTTCTTTTTTTTTAGAAATTGGTTTTATTCTTTTGCTTATAATTTTTGGTTGTTTGTTTGCTTTTCAACTTCTTCTAAGAGGAGACATTTTCATAATCTATCTTAATCCCATTTTGCTGTTCCTATGTGGTAGCCACCAGGTCAGTGTCCATCATTTTTTGTGAAATTTGGATTGGTTTTTAACAGCTATATACTTCTATTTACACTGAATTTCTTTGGCAATTTTTCTTCCTGGTCACTCAGTCTTACAGTGTCCTTCTACAGTTCTTCCACAAGTGTGTTTTTGATTTATTTTTTCACATCTCTTGTCAATACCTTAAAAAGTACAAGTCATTGCAGAGACCACACAGAGTTCTGTTCAGGTAATGCTCCATTGAAAAAGCTAATAATTTACTCCTGTCATGTTACCTGTCTTATAACTAATTATTTATCCATCCAAGTAGTTGTCCTTTTATCCCATGCTGTCTCAACTTCCTTAAAAGCTCTGTGTGACAACCTTGTTAAGAATTTATGTAAACCCAAGTCCACTAAGGATTTTTCCCCACTCAGAATCATGGCAGTTATGCATTCAAGTCCTTTAACAGGGAACAACATTGTGAGTCTGGACCTAAAACTCCTCCATTGTGTGGTGATTCACTTTTCCTAAATGGTTCTGTTCTCCCCCAACATGTATAGTTTGTTACCAAGTTGTTGTAAACCACCCCCTAGGTTGCCATTCATTGTAACCCAATTGTTACCCAACCCCTCCTACCCTCAGTATCCCATTGGTCCAAGCCTTGGATCTGCCCCCTCGTTGGAATAGCCTTTTTAAGCTGAGGACATGACGGAGATGGCCTTTTACTTGCTCTCTTGCTTGCTCTAACTTGCTCTCTTACTCTTGGGGCTCCTTCCTTCCCCCTCTCTCCCTTTTCCCCCCTCTCTCCCTTTTTCCCCCTCTCTCCTGTGGGACCCCCAAACAAACCCTGTCTAACCAACCCCCCCGGAAGCCGTGTCTGTCTTGCCTGCCTGTGTGCTGCCATGAGCTGCTACAGGCTGCCAAGAGAATCCTCCCTGAAAGCTCTGGTAAGGCTCCTGTACCTCACCTCCCTTCCTGGACCCAGAGAGACTTGTTGCCAGTTCTTCTGCAGGTACTAGCCGGGCAGGAGGAAAAGCAGAGGAAAGCAACACCATTGCTTTTAAAATCACTGGTCTTTTAGAATTTCTACAGAGAAACTCACTGCTCTGAAGATATGTCGAAATGTCAAAACTTTACAAGTTTTTATCAGAGAACTGAATTAAATAGGATTTTTCTCAATGGAATCTCATCTTCATAATTGACAGTTAATACAGATAACCTCTTCCTTGCAAATGCTTCCCTTAAAACAGTCTATCTACTGTCAGACTGGGAAATTAAGAAACTCAAATTGAAGGTTTTTGAGTAGGAGTTAATGAATTATTTCTCCTTTTATGTTAAATTAGATGTCAGGTAAACTCTAGTTGTGTAGGGCAGAGAAACATAGTTGAAAACTATTTGAAAGATGCAGTACCATTTCTGAAAGGAGTTCAAGCAATACTCAAATCTTTGATTGATGCCAAATGAGAGTACATGCCAATCATAAAACAGCAGGAATACTCATCTAGGCTGTCAGGTTTCCAAGACTAACAAGGCTCCCATGCTGCTTGATGAGACTAAGGAAGTTATATTAAACAGATTTGTGAGCTTCTTCTCTACAACAAGAGCAACAAAAAATTGCTACTACCCTGTGAAATGACAATAGATAAGGTTTTTGTATTACTACACAGCAGAGAAATTCTTCATATGAAATGCTAGACTTGTGAGTTACTCAAGTCTAGATAGTGACTCTTTCTATGTGTCTGCGAGGAGAGATAAGTTTCCAAAAGCATATAAAATTTTTTGTTAGATATTATCTTTTTTTAACTTCAAATTTGTAAGAGAACGTTTTTTACTCCCACGTAAAATCAGATAACTGATCTCAACCATAGGGAAAAGAAAAAAAAAAGCACATAATAAAAGTTGCAATGCCAGGAACACAGTCAGCAAAGTGACTTACCACACAGATATGATGAAAGTACATTATGACTTCCACTATGAACAATTCTATGAATCTTTAATTTCCTGCTCTATCTCAGGGCCAGTTCTGCAAATGCTTTATCATGAGAAAAGTCCCAGAGTTCAATGAGATTACTCACAAGGGTAAGGCAAAAGACAAATCTGGTACAACTTATAAGATCAAACTACAAATGTTGAAAAGATTCAGCTTTCAAGTTCTTTTGATCATGTACATATTTTTTTCTTTCCTTCTCTTTCTGAAAAAAAAAAGTTATAACTAGAAAAATGCAGCAAAGTAATTCTAATAATTCAAATACTTCTTTATTTAAAACAAAAAGGGGAAAAGCTACTCAACAAGGAACATAGAAAAAATCATTAATTTCTCCAGAAGCTGCAATGATGAATATAAACTATTTAGTTTCAATCAAGAGATGATAATAAAGAAAAAAGGAAAATTACTGTGTTTTAAAGAGGTTGCTGAGGAAACAATATGGGTTCTTTAATGAATTAGCTAATCAAAATAACTTAAAAAAAGGGAACTGTCAATATGCAGTTATTTTTCTATCAACTTTAAAAAAGACTCTACTAGCTCATCAGATTTTATTTTTTTATGTAATGGAGGAAACTTAATTCAAATTTCTGCCCTTTACAATGTTTCAGCCATGAAAATATAAGTGTCTAAAAATCGTGTTATAACTGTAAGAACTTAATTTTCCAAATACGACTAAAGATGTTTTGCAATTGTGGTTGGATCATAAAATATTTAATGTGGCATCTCTGAAAACTTTAAACTTAATGAAATAATTTTGCTGGTATAAGAAAAATAACTTCTCATAACAAGAGATAGTGAACATGCGCTATTTTATTAATATAGCTGTATATGTATCACTCCTTAAGTCATGAATGGCACTGCAAAACATAGTCGTTTGAAATGTGATAAAGACAAAATCTTTCTTGAAATGCTAATCTATATGCAACTATAATGCCTCATAATAGAAACTTTTTTTTTTTCTGTTAGTAACTAGGTTTAGTAGCCCATTATGCAAACAAACTCATCACGTGCCTAGTCAATTCTTGAAAACAAAGTCTCCCACCAAGTATATGCTGTCTCATACAGACTCTAATTTACTTCAATTTATAATACATTTATTGTAGAATAGGGGAAAGGGGGATTGATATGCTCTACACTGAAGTCAGGAAAAATCCAGTGATAAACATACAAAAATTGCAAATTAATCAGGATTTTATGTTAATTTGAACATTTCTGACAAACATGAAAGAAAATTTAATGAAAACATACAATAATGTAGCACTAGATTTATTTATTTATTTATTTATTTATTTTTAATCTCAGGAAAGCAAACTTTTCTTTTATAAAGAATTTTAATGGCTGTTATGGACCAAGATATTTTCTTTTTTCACTCTATCTCAAAAGATGATGTTAGGAGTGGAAATTGATTATTTCCTGAAAAATATACTATTATCCTACTCCTTCATGACCAACAGTGTTTAATACACTGTAACTCTTCATTATATTTTGAAGCTGTGGAATTTGCCTGAGAATAATTAAAGGCTTATGTTGATGAGACACTACAGGATGTGCAATTAATATACCTGAATGAATGCTGTTCATATTCAGCATCAGCCTCTCATCTGGATTTGCCATCCAGTATGGAAACTGATTTCACATCAAAGCAATTTCAAATGAATTAGGATTATGTTGCAGGCAGGCAGCATTTTCCTTCATGTCTGGACAGTCTATCAACTATTTCTGTTTATTGCAATTGGAGAGCTGACTGTTGAATACAGACTTGTGTGCAGAGCTTGTTCTCATGAAGATTTCAAACTCTTCAAACTTCTTTAAGCTATAGCAGATCAAATCTTATATAAAAATATGGGCTTATAACTAAGTAAGTAGATACTATGGTCCCAGTTTTAGCTAAAGAATTGTCTTCCCTGTCATCCATTGATAGGGCTATGTCCTTGTTTCATATATTATATATATTCCAGGAGTCTATGCTGCTATTTTTTTTAGAAATCTCCTTATCCATCAGTACTTCAAGAAATGAACTCATTCTCATTAGAGAAACAAGATATCTGTTTCAGAATATTTCAAGAAGTATAGTAATAAAGTATCAAATTCTCATTGATACAGAATGATTACAAAATAGCCACCATTCCTCTGCACAATGTAAGAGATGCAGAAGTGAGTAATTCCTGCTCTCTAGGCAAGGTTTTAAAGTAGACACCTGTCTTTTATAAAACCAAACTGAATTAAATATTGGTGTAGAAAACATGGGTTTTTATTAAATGTATTGCCTGAAGGAAAAGGAGGAGAAGAGAGATAACTCTTTTATGGGGAGATGAGCTATTTTAGCTTTAAAAGAATATTGCCTTGGAAGGAAATGAGCATGAATAGACCATAAATGAAATTTAGGTGAGAATAAAGAACTGATAGAGAACTGAATTTCTTGAACAACCTTGAAAAATCAGTGGAGGCAAAAAAAGACCTCTTTTTTAAATACAGCTAAATAATAATCATGTGATATCAATATGACAGAAAGAGTCTGGGTGTGATCCAAGGCCTTCCTTCACATGCTACATTCTGTGCTCCCTTACATGACTATAGAAATTATAACAAGATGTGGAAAAAGCAAGGAGGTGCATTTTATGTATCTCACAGTATAGATGTGTCCAATCTATATTACAGAATGTATACTTTATGCCACTTGTCATAGGTAACAGTATCACTCATACATATTTCCAACTCATATACCAAGCCTATCCCCTTTGATTATCTTTTATATTTTAATTAGTTTGAATATTGTTGTTGGATTTCTCCAGATGTAAGAGCCTTGCTGAGTTTTTCTGATTATTTACTTTATTTTTTCTCTTGTAACAGCTGAAAAATAAAACAACTAAAGGTCAAGAAACTCCCTTGCTATCTCCTGCTTTTTGCTCTTCCACTTTTATTAGGACATCACAAAGTCAGTGCTTACTTAATTTGTAAATCTCTCTTTTGAAGTGTTTATAAATGTACTAGAATGACACTAATTTGCTGGAAGCAAAGTTTTCTTTTTGCTTGTAGGAAACTCTGGGAGTATTCCCCAAGAAGTTTATTATGCTGAAAGGCTTCAAGAAAGGCTTTTTCATGTCAGGTTTTGGAATGCTTGATGACAAATTGCTGCTGATGATTTGTTTTGTTCACTGGTACCATCAGTTCTGAAAGAACATACAATTACAGGTTGTTTTTCAGATTGCTTAAATGTCTGCTGACAGTAGTTTTTTATGTTGTTTTGGTTTCTTTAAAGGAAGATGGGTTTTCTTTTTTCTACTCTAATATTTCTGATAATTACCAGTTAAACACTTGGTTTTTGTAGGAGAATGGATTATAGGCAGCCTCACCCCTGATGAGTCACAGCTGTGTTAATTACCAAAACCAGCCTTGCCCTTAATAGGTCATAGCTATATCTAATAAGGATTAGTGTGATAAAACTTGCCTTTTTTTTTTCCTAATAGGATGGCATCAGCAATAAGATTTTCTCTGAAATTTGTAGTATAGATTAGCAAATTCATAATTTCTATGCCATTCTCTCTTGATAATCTTAATCTTATGCTACAGAAATTCCATACCAAACAGTATTTGCAAACTTCTTGCCACTTGAGGTTTCTTAAGATAAATTACGTGATTTTTTTTTCCGTCTAATCTATATCCAGATTAGATTTATAGCTAAATCTACATCTATATCTATAGATATATACCCATGTATCTTCTCACATTATTAATTAGCCTGTGTCATGGCAAGCTTGCAGCCCTCCTAAAAAAGCAGTTTTCACATTTAATAACCAGGCATACTATTTACTTTAAGAGACTTGCAGCATGGTATGTAATTGTTTGTTTATTTACAGCTTTTTAGTTGCGTGGTTTAGGTGGAGTTTTTAATTTGTTTGGTTTGTTGTGGTTGCTGTTGTTGTTTTGCATTTTGTGGGGTTTTTAATCATTACCTAACCATCTGAACTCACCAGCTAACACACTGTTGAACTAAATTTTATTTGGATCTTTAATTGGCGTTCTGACATGAATGTACTTTGTATTCTAGCTATTCTTCTTCTGTCAGCTCACCAGTTCTTTAATCAATTTTTTGTTATGAATAGGAGATATTTATGTATTATTTTACACTATTCTTTGTGTACACATTGTATTTTTTATCAGAGTTTCTCTTTAGAGAACACTTTCAGATAATCATTTTACTCTCTGTGATTCTTCTTGTCTTTCATTTTGTGGGTATTCTCATATTTGTGTCTTCCTGCTCAATTTCTTTCTTTCTTTTTCATATTCAGTTACATTTCTAGTACATAAATCTTTTTAGGTTGAAACATTTCTTTATTTATATTTGTCTGTATTTGTGCTTCTCTTTACTTTTATGGTGTATAATCAATATTTTCATGTGATATTAAACATAGAGTATGCAAAGGATGTTCATTTTTTCTAAGTTGCTGAGTTTATTTAGAAAAGAATGAAGAAGAAAAGCAAAATATTTTTACTAAAGCTGATCTTCCTAAAGCAGTGTCTGGAGGCCAGTGAGATCAAGATAGCACTTTGATTGATCAGTGTGCAACAAATCTAATCAGCTTGTCGCTGTTGGCTAAATTACTGATTTTTTTTACTCAAAGGGAACATCAATAGAAATTGCAGCAATGTTTCTAGCAGTTGGAAGTTAAAAAATAAGCCTATGCTTAAGGAAGAGCTGTTATGCGCACCAGGAGCAAAAGCTCAAAATACCTCCTTTGTTTTATTCTGTGCAAAGAATCTGAAATTATGACCAATTATAATTATGCTTAAACTGAGCTTTTTTCTTCCAGCTAAGGAGGATAAGAATAATAAACATCTCCTAGAGCAGACAGAGGGTTTTTAAAATATAATTTATTTTCTTTTACTTTTTTTAAGTTATTATTGATTCCTCCTATTTATTGGAAGATAGTGAGGCCTGTAAATACGCATTTTGGGGTTTTTTTATAGGAAAAAGAAAGAAGGGTGAGGAAATTATGTGTGTAATCTAGTTGTCGTCCCACAAAGGTGACTGAGAAATAGATAGATGAGGACTACAGAGCTATGAGCCTGCATCAAGGAACTAACGTTATGTTCTATGCTCCACAAAACTTTAGACAGAAAGGAGGATGGACAGGGATGTTAAATTTTTTTGCAAATACCCCTGTGCTACTGCCTCATGCACAGAGTTTGTTGATATAAACGTAGTACAATTTAAAATTTTAGTGTAACTCTTGTGAATGACAAACAGAGCCTCCTGCCCAGAGCAAACAACAACAACAAAACAACAGCTATCCACAGGCAGGATGGAACAGCTCCCTGCATGGAGACCCAATTCGATGTGAAAATTCCCCATCAGGTGTGGGTGACACAACAATGATGTCCTCTTCTGATGGCATCTTCCTGCCATTCACAGACTGAGCTGGGCTCTGGATGGTCTGATAAAACTCATCAGGACCCTCTGTTAAGGTAATTTTTATTCCTAAATAGGTTACAAGTGCCTTTTGCTTATTTGTCAGTCACCTTGCAGGTCTAAGCCTTGTTCACGGCCTTGTGTTATCTGACAACTGTTGGTTTCTGACAACTGAAACCTGTTCAGGTTTCTCTCCTGAAGCATGTTAGGGAGGTCTCATTATACAGAGAAGATTGTATAGAGGAAAAAACACTGCTTTCTTTTATTTTTTTGCTTCCTTTTCATTTTATCATTATTGTTGAGATTACTTCAGTGTAGCTAACAAAATTGGCATACAGATATCCATAGAAAGAAACACCTGGTATTTCTACATGTAAAGCTGAATAATCTCTACTACTGCCACGACTTTATGCAATGTCATGTTCCTGCTACCCAATTAAGGACACTCTTGTCAGGGATATTATCTCTATGTGTCAGAGGCTAGTTTCTGACAAATTGGAATAATTTGACCTGACAGATTTTAAAACATACAGAGAATACTCTATACAATACTCAAGCTAAAGAATCACAGAATCATAGAAAGGCTTGGATTGGAAGGGACCTTAAACATCATCTAGTACCAAATCCCTTGACCTGGGCAGGGATGCCATCCAACTAGAAGGAGTTGCTCAAGACCACATCCAACCTGGCTTTTAGCACTTTCAGAAGTAAAATATATTTATAGGGGACACTTCTGAAACTTTGGAAGTGACTTTAGCAACTAAAATTTCAATTATTGTTCTTCAAGGAACAGTAAATAGTAGTACGTAGAATTTGTACTTACATAGATTTATATTCATATTTATATTTTTACAATCTTATGGAAAATTTGTATTCCACTTAAACCCTTAGAAAGGTCAATGTCACCAGAAATATCCGTGAAACTTGGAAGTTTATTTCTACTATTTATTGTAAATGTTTCAATAAAGTTTAGAGGCCTCAATGTGCCAAAAATCAAATCGACCTTTAACACATTTTCCTTCAACAATACATAATTCATATTAGTGACTATTGTCTTGAGAAGATGCTCTTTCTTGTTTTTTGTTAGGTAAGTATTGCAAATATTGTTGCAAATTTAAAATATTGTGAACTTTATTTCCTGTAACTCTGCTCAAGTGATAACCAACAGTGGCTGTCTAATGGATGCACAGTGGTAACTGACAGTGGATTTGGAGAAGATAGATAACAACAGACTAGTCAAAGGCTAATTAGAGCAAAACATCCAGCTAACCACAGTGCTGATCAATGTCCATCTCAAGTCAAGTGTGGAAGAAAGTAACATCTGTTATCAGTATGCAAATATGAGTCAATTGTCTTTCTCCATCAATAGTGGACAGCCCAGGGCCCATGGAGCTCTCCAATCACCCACAGAATGCATGCAGGTCTCCCATTGAGTCAGGATGCCTCTGAAGGTCTGTCCCTGAGGCCAAGAAATTCCTTGCAACAGGAGATTCTCGGTGATTAACAGTAAACTTTGAAAGCTAAGCGAGATAATTGATTGTGCATAGGTACTCCTTTAGGCAGAAACCCTTGACTAAATCTGTATCCAGCTACACCTAAACTCCCTTCTGAGAAGCTAAAAAGAAAATTGGGTCCTTTCTAAATATTTTGTCAGCAAAAAGTCTCCTTGACAGCTTTATCTGACCCTGTTCTCTATGCAACAAATAATCAAGTGTACATTGACTTTAATCTTGTGAAACCACTGTCACATGTAGTATTAAATTTGTTTAATCTGTTTTGTATCAATAAAAAAAAAAATGCTACTTCCCTCTTTAAAGTGAAGTATTTAATTTCTCTGCTTTACTTAATTTAACTGTGAATTATTTATTTTCCTATATTACAAGCAATGATAATCTAATGTGTCTAATATAAACTCTTCAAAAATATTTGGAAAGTCTCAATTTTCAAGATAGTATCCATTGGTGTATTAAACCCAAAGATAGCAAAAGTTTGTCATTTTCAGCCACTAAATTGCTATCACTGCCCTTGTTCATATTCAAGACATATGGCAAACAATATCATTAAATTAAATCATATCCCACATGAAAGTGGTGTGAGAAGATAAGGTTTTAGAGTTTTTCAGTAACCACCTGTGTAGAGATTCTTGACTACAAGTGAATCTATAAAACAAGAGAGAAAATTTATTACATTTTCTATACAGTGCACAGTGACAAGAAATACACAAAAAGCATTTGAATTTATTACATTTTCCATACAGTGCACAGTGACAAGAAATACACAAAAAGCATTTGATTGCCCATTCTAACACACCTTCTAGTAACTTCTTCCTGCCAAATGAGGCTTAGGTAAAATAAATGTAATAAAACTGATTGACTCAAACTGAATAATTTCAAAAAATTAAAGAAAAACTTTCATTGTTTGAATCTATTTTTTTTGCTTAAGACTTTGATTTTTTTAAATTTATTTTTCACTTTCCTCTTCAAGAGGAGGACTCTCTTTTTCACTCTTCAGTGATTTAGAAGGTCAAGAATGTTATACTTTTCTATAATAAATTACAGATTTTGTTAATTTTCACACAGTTTTATGCATGCAACAAAGTTTTATGTGTTTGCTATTTGCTAAGAGGCTGAGAGTAGAGAGGAATTCTGCCTGACTGCTCTGTGTTTTCTGCCACATGCAGCTCCCAAAAAACCTTAATGGAAGTTTTAGTAACCCCTCTAGCAATTGAGAAAAAAAAACACTAGGGAAAACATTTTATTGGAGTTGAGGGGAGAAAAAAGAGAGATAAAAAAGTAAGTGGTGAAAAGAAAGTTACAAGCTAAGAAAGAGCAGGAGACTGGAAAGAAAGAATTAGGAGGGAGCAGGATTTAAAAGCCCCTGGAGAGTATGAGAAAAAATTTTTGGAAGGTACACAAAAGAGACTAGAGAGAGTCTATTGCCAGTCGGAATCTGTGGATTGGCAGCAAGACCAGGGAGATGAAAAAATTGGACACAGTATCAGGACAGAATTTCTTAGCAGGTCCTTGTTTGGTATTCTGCTTCAGCCAAAAGAGCTTATGTCATTCTATTTATAAATATTTATTCTTCTAATGTCTCTTTCCCAATATCTAGCTTCAGAGATTAAAACCTTTCACTAGTATACTTGAGGTGTTTTCTTTAAAGAAATAGGGCAGATTACTTCACCTCAGAGATGTACAGACATTAATTTCCATGCAGTATGAATATAACTGCAATTCAAGTACTGAAGTTCTGATAATCATGGAAAGTATTTTTTTGCCATATGAAATGACAAAATAGGTAATATCACTCTTTCTTCATTTGCTTACTTTTAAAAATGTAGATAGTTTTATTTTGAGCTGAATAATTCTTTTGGAACACATTAACTAATTTAGTGATATAACATCTGACAATACTTGTTTTGCTGTTTGGTTTCTATTCACAAGGTGGTACTTGATCTAAAAATTGGAATTTGTTGTTGAACAACAAGCTAGTCCACAGTTTTAATGAATGCCAGTTCATAAGACATTTGCCTGATTAAAAAAGATAATTCCTTTAAATAAAAATTGATTTAAAGCTCAAAGGAGTTGAACATTTCTTCTTTGGAGTTACTAGAGAGTCTTAAATTAGTTTTTCACTCATCAACAACAAATAATAAAGTTGAGCTGTGGGAATTTGGTACACTATTTACTTATAAACACTTTAAATATCTAGAAAACAGCCTTTCTCTGAAGCTGTCTCTTACTTTACTGTTTTCTTATTCAGAAACTCAGTCAAATGTGAGAACATAACTCATGTTGGCTCATTTGTATCACTCACAAGCAAAAACAAAATCCTAAGTTGTTAGGGGTTAGTTGGACCATTTCTTTTTAATATAACTATTTTCTTAAAGACTTGAGTTCATTCCATAGACTTGTTGGGGGCAAAAAATCAACACCTCTCTCTCACTCCTCCCCCCCAAAAAATCCAACCAAACAAAAATATGACCTCAAGCCAACAACAGATTGATGTATCTGGGAGAAAAATGCAATAGAAAACCAGGATATGCATGCTTTAGAGTATGTATTCTGGTAAATCAGATGTTTGATTAACATTTTGTTAACCAATATTGTGTTGGCTAACTGTTTAATAAACAAAAAAAAAAAAAATAAAACAGTGAAATTATCTCTAGTGATCTTCTCACAATGTCATTGAAAAGAAAAAAAAACCCAACAACACAAAATAACCCCTCACACCACATATTCAGGCTACTATATACCTGGCAGCATAACTTGTGATGTACTAAGAAGGTAGTAGCACATATTATGAATCATTTAATCAAAGTTTGTAATGTTTAATAATTGTTACTGTGCACTGCTAAAGACGGGTCTTTGTCAGCCGTAACGCATAAAATGTGTTTCTGGGCCAGTTTTGACATAGTTGGAATTGAAACAGATTTTTTTTTTCTTGCATATTTTGTTATACTGCCCTCACAGCTGTAAAAAATAGATCAGGCAACAGGTTATGATTCTCCTAACTTCTGCTACTTCTGTGACTGGATAATGCCACATGAATTAAAACAGGGCTTGAAATACTTTCTGCTAGAGTGAGGATTACCATGGTTTGTTTCATTGAAATCAACTTGCTTTGCAGGAAGTAAAGCCTTTTGACAGCTGTCTGTTTCTCAGGAGCTAATGGTCAAAGCCACTTTCTTGTTTCCAGTTTGTTGCTGAAAGTCATGCAGTTTAGCAGAATAATAAGACACAGAAGCATATGTCCCTTGACAATTTAGTGTTGTTGATAACAAACAAAACTGTAAGCTATGATTCCCTGGAGAAATCTCAAAAACCTGCAACTGCAAATGTTTCCTTAGAAAGATGTGCATTATGACGAAATCACTCAGTTACAGGACAATCTGTCAAAGACGCATTGAAGATTTTTTTATTTGTCTTAATCTTTTATAACATTGTGGTTGTCATTTTGATCTCTAGATTTCATCGTGAAACTTCTGTACTGTGAGATTTCTTAATGTTTGTGACTTGGTTTATATACCTATTCATTTCTTAAAGCCACTAATGGAAAGTCATACATACCATTCTCTTAGGCTGTGTTTCCTTACATTGCACAGACATACATTTTGCTCTGAAAGTTTGTTCTTTCTACTTTTGGGTTTTTGTTTTTGGTTTTTTTCCTTAGGATGAAATGAAAGTCTGCAAAGAAGATGTAATTAGAATGCATAGGAAAAACCAAACAAACAAACAGAACAAACCCAGACTAATCCTGTTGTTGTTTTATAACCAGTGAATAAAAAAATTTGGATTGGTGTAAAAGCAGAGGCTAGACAAAATGCTTAAATACATTAGTCAAATGGCTTGCTTTGAGGAAATAAAGAATCAAATTAAAAATCTTTACTGAAGTTTTCAAAATAAGCCATACTCTATTCATTTTTTCATCAGAAAAAAATGCTTTTCATTGTTGACTAAAGAATTTTGTGCAATATTTCAAAAAGACTTTTCATTTCATCAATTGAATTTCTTGGAAGAAACTTGTCAAACTAATTTGACAAGATATTTTATCTTATTGTGAGATACTTGTCTATATTTCCCTTTCTGACTACAAAATCTTTACTAGATTTAATCTCCTAGAGAATGTAGTGGTAGCATATTTTTTTCTCCACGTGTTACACACACACAAACACATGACACCACCACCCCCACACATTTAAATGTCTTCCAGAATTGATCAACTAAATATATCTCTACAGCAGAAGATTGTAAAGCAACACATTTCACTAGAAACCCCACTGACATCAAGATGGGAATTACAGTGTATTTGATTCATATTGTTTGGAAGGAAATGCTCCAACAAGCCGTGATTTTGCGCTTTTTTATTTTTATTTATTATTTATTTTATTTTATTTCTGGAATATAAGGAAAGCTGGTTTTATTTTTTCTGTCATAAAAGCTAAGAACCAGTTTTAGACTATGCACATTTTCAGATTTCTTATCTGTTGTTTTTGTCTAAATAACTGTACTGACCTCCCTCACTAATGCATTATAATTGAGTTCTGTAAAAGTTGAGTTAAAGTGAAAGTTCTCTAAAGAATACTCTGGTAGAACTCAAATGATTTTCAAGGAAAAGAAAATCTTCTGAAGTATGTCACTCCTTTAAAGCTTGGACTGAGACTGGGAAACATACACTGCCTACTAACCAACAATTCTTTTTGTTTGTTACCCAGGCTCTTCTTGCTGCTGAAGATCCCTTTAGAAGAATCCAAGTAGTGTTAAGGCAAGACTGCAAGAAATGCACTTATATAAGGATTTCAAGCAGTAAAATCATGGAAAAAAAATCAAAGCAAATATTAAATATAAAAAAGCATAATTATTTATATATTAGCCTATACTTTTAATGGGCTGATATTTTCAGTGATTATGCCTATTCTGCAGAAAAAACAGGATTTACCTGAAAGGTAGCACAAGCAAGGAGTTAATTTGAACACACTGAAGCTGATGATCACTCTCTGACCTGAAAGAAATAATCAGTTGCCTAGTGCATAAATATAATCAATCCACTGGCAAAGAAGAGTGGGATGAAAACTAATGCTGCCAAGGAAGTGACAAGTTGCAAGAAGAAGATGAAGTAGAGGGTATATTCCTTATAGAGAGGAAATTATTCTTCTGGTACATCAAACTGTTATATCAGTTTGATGAAAGTGCAAAGTAATTGATTTTAATGATACTGAATGATTTAAAAGGAGGTTACATGCTTTGACTTAAAAGCTGCAGAGCACTGCCACTTTTTAATTTTTCTAAGACTGGTTTATATCCATTTATATTCCAATTAATTTTTCCACAATTTTGCGTACAACAGCATCATGATGCTTACTAAAGAACTTAAGGCAAATTGTCAAGGAGACTTAACAAAATAAGCACTCTGACATTAATTAGGCGGGATCAATTTTAAGAAACAGAACAATTTGTCAAAATTATTTTTTCCTTAATCATTGAGTGCATTATTATCAATATTATAAAGATACAGAGGGATTGTGGCTTCTGGTTTTTAATTTGACATATTTTCATTTGTTTTTGCACTTTCAGAAAGGAATAAATCTTAATAGAGTGAAACATCTGAATTGGGCATGCAAGGACAGCATTATCTTTGTGTTAGGACTTCACAGGAAATAAATATTTCTCCAAATTATCATAATATTAAAAAATTACAAGAGACTTTTCAAATTCATGTGGTGTTAAGAGTTCTCTTTTCTCAAGAAAAAAAAACAACTAAATAGAAATTTGACTTCTCTTACGCAGTGCTGCCTTTTGTGTGAAAATCTTAAAATACTTTTCATTTCTATGATCTGATATCTTAGCATTTGGTGTTAGGCTTATCTTAAAAGAAATGTTCAGAAGAAGCAGAAAGTTAAATTCAAAGTCTGTCTTTAAAAAGTAAATCCAGAAGACTGTTCTGTTTCACACAACTCATTATGATCGATTCCTTCCATTTTTAAAGATTACATAACCATTTAATGTGCCAATATCCTTGAAGCCTTAGGAACAGGCTCTGCTATTGATGTTGATATTGTTACACTACAAAATCATAGATCATTCAACATATAAAAATGAAGATGGGTCATTAAATTCGAGGAAACTGGATGTGCCTATTGTAGCTTTTTTTTTTTTTTAATGGACCCTTTGAAATGCAAAAGTATGTAAAAATTGTACAATTTGCCTTTTCAATATAGTAGAGAAACAAACAAACAGATAAACAACACCCTACAAGTAGTCAAATACATGTATTTTTAACACATAGTTAAATACAGTTACTTTTATCAAGACTGTAGCTTGGACATGGAAATGTGGTTATTGATTTTCATATGTGATCAGTTCTACACATTGGTCACAGGACATTTGCTTACTTCACAGAATAAAATATATGATTCTTATTCCTCTTATTCTTACTACTAAATTATTCACTTGTTTCCTAATGCTGCATCATAGTAGAAAAACCCAGTAGTAAAAGAAAAGGATTCACCTGGAATAAAACTACTTCTCAATCTTTTAAGGGATATTTATAATATGTACAAGTAGATATACATATCTTCTGTGTCTTAGACTTTAGACTTATACACCATGCATCCAAAGCTAATTACCATAATACATTTCCTAATATCTTTATTTCACCATCAAAATAATCTAAACTGAGCAGAGTAAAAATTGAGCAGGTTTCAACATCTAAAATATCTAAAAAAAAAGACTACTGCTTAAAAAGTAGAAATCCTAAATAGACCTTTGAGAGAGTGTATGAACATGGAGCACTTGGGTATGTACTTCCAGCTGAACATATGATTATTCTCTGATGGAAGTGGGTAAAAATTGACTACACCGGGGTTCTTTACAGGCTTAGTATCCTATTGAAAGGGATGTCTCCTCCCTCCACAAGTTTTTTGAAAGGAAACATATGAAATTTGAAAATAACAGCTATTACGCTATCTCAAGGAATATATTGTGGGTTTACTAGAATACATTCAATCAACAGTTATGGACCAGAAAGTGTTTGAGGAATCAAGAAGACAAGAGAAGAATAAAAAGGTAAGGAAAAATTGCCCTATTGCCAATTTGAGCACTACGGGAAACCATATAGCATTGTTTTATTTAGTAGTGATAAAATCATACTGAGAGGCAATTTTTAAGTAAAAATCATGAACCATAGAGATTTTAGTAATGTGAAGAAGAATATAACTGATAGTATATCTTCCCTTCCACAAGCAAACTAGACCTCTTTGTAGTGTGAATCACTTCTTTGTTACTGCACCAGTTTTGAACACAGCAAGGTGTCTTAAAGGTCTAAAATTCTGTGAAGAAAAAAAAAAAAAGGATGAAAAAAATGTGAATTAAGTAAGAGGAAAAGAAGCTAAGAATGCTTTCATTTCAGATACAGAAGGAAATATTTTAAATACTTAAATGAATCTGCTGCCCAAACCATTCAATAAACAGTTGGGTCAGGATAAGAAATAAAAGAAAATGAGAGCACACTGAATGAGATGATCTGGTCTCAGATCAGACATCAGTGAAGAGTGGGATCAATCAACTGCCTAAATAGTTATGTACTGTTAGTGTGCCAAATTCCTGTGAGAATTACAGTAACAACATTGAACTTGTATGGATATAAAATACAAATTATTCTGAGAAAAGAATCATTACAGACATCCTCTCTTTTGACTGAAACTGGAATTCTATGACAGTTCATATACAGTAAAAATAACATAAATAGTGAGTGATCTGAAAGGTACATGAAAGGTACATGTTACCTTGGATTACTTAGGGGTTTTTTTTACATTCTTTTATTAGACTGCTGTGGTCTAATAAGGTTAAAAGGGAGGGAAGATTAAAAAACTGAGAGCATTTTAGAAAATAGGAAAATAACAGTATTTTTCCTTTTGGCTAAACAATTGATTCAATAGAGGGAGAACCACAGAAATGTGTCTGATACATAGCTTTTAATACAAAAATTTTTTGACACCTACAGCTCAAATGTATTTTGAGACTTTTCTCTGTGACCAAATTATCAGTCTTGCACCAATGATTAGAGATTAGTCAAGATAGGTCAAAATTACTACAGTTAAATTTCTCTTTGAAATGAAAATTTTTGCCTTTTCAAAAGTTCAGAAGTGAAAGTGAGTCACTGAATAGATTAATGGTTAGCATTGGTATGTCACTAGATTTTAGTGGGTCTGAAACAAATAAAATGGTCAGAATGAGTGTATTTCCCTGTATATAGGAATGTATTGTAATTTTTTAATATTCCATTTTATGCTATTTTTCAAAGCAATCATTTATTTTTAGGTGCTATTTCACAAGGAAACTAAGTCCATGAAAAACTTTTCACCTTTTCACCTTTATATGATATTGCAGGTAAGCATAAATAAATTTGTACATACAGATCTCAAACCTGAGTGTGACTTGCATGAACATAAATAGACATAAAATTCAATATAGTAAGGTATGCGAGCCTCTTAAACAATACCAGAGACAAAATTCAAGATTAACTACACCAAAAGAAATACAAGACATAACCAACAAAAATCATGCTAAATAACAGGAGTGACTAAGAATTCATATTTAATCATTTCATTTGAATGTTACTGCTCCAATAGTTAATGCCTACTCCTACTTGGATAATCACTGGAAACATTTCTGTTTGTATCTTTGCACTGTGATAAGTACAAGAGGATACTGCTTATCTTAGGGCTTTTTGGTATTATGACCATAAAAGTAAGCAATAACCGTCAGAATGAAGAATTATATCCTGTCACTTTTACTCCTGCTGACTAATGACTACAGTGAATTTTAATATTTTGAGACAAAAGCGAAGAAAATCAGTGATTAGCCATAGGCAATTCTTCACTGCCAAATTATCTCAGGATTAAGTTCCTATTTTTTAAATATACTTTGTAATGGTGTGTTTCTCAAAAGAACTACATAAAACATATTTTTATTTGTCATTAAACTGTGAGACCTTGAGAGTACAGGAACACTTTAGAAAATGGAGATGAAACATTAGAATTGTAAAGCTAAAGCACATTATGCCATTCTGTGGGTGCTGTCATTCAAGCAATGTTGTCATGGTTCAACACAGATTGATCTCCTTAGAGAAAGCATTGAGTTACAGGAAACTAAGATCACTTTATTTCTGAATGACAATATCCAAACTGGGGCACTAATGTACTTATCTTCTCTACTTAAGCCAAATGGTCTTAACTTTTCTGAAAGTTTCCATTTAGAACCACCTTAAAGGATTTACAGAAAAGCCTTAAGAACTATTGCAAGCACCACAGAACTATGGAAAAGAGCTCAAGTGTTTGTTTCGGGGGGTTCTGGTGGGTTTCTGTGGTGGTTTGTTTGTTATTTGCAGGAATGGTTTGTTCGGATTTTGTTTGTTTTTGTTTGGTTGGTTTTTATTAAAGACTTGCTTTACAATTGGAATGTCAGTTTGGAGAAATTCCAAATAGGATGTGAATATTATTTCCTACTCTTAAAATTTATAGATAGATTCACTTTCGTGTTACTAGGTAATTAATATACAACTTTGTTAAGTTTCCCAGCAAACATATCCAACATCGGCACTTAATCACAGAATCTCAGAATCAAAGAATAGTCTGTGTTGGAAGAAACCTCAAGGGTCATGTAGTCCAACCTTTTATGGAAAGAGAAGTGGATAAGATGGCCCAACGCCCTCTCCAACTGAATCTGTAAAGTGTGAAATGCTGGGGAATGATCACTTCCCATGGGAGATTATTCCAATGACTAATTTCTCATTTGAAGGATTGTCTTCCTGTGTCTAATGAGAAGCTAGTCAGGAGTAATTTGTATCCATCGTCCCTCATATTTTCCATGTGACTCCTTGTGAAAAAGTGAGTCTTCTTCCCCTTTGCAGCCACCCTTTAAATACTGAAAGATCATGACAAGGTCTTACCTTTGTCTTCTTTTATCAGGGTGGAGAAAACCCAATTCTATCAGCCTTTCTTATGGCAGGCTTCCAAATTGTCTTTGTGGCTCTTCTCTGATCCTCTGAATCTCCCCACACCTTTATTTAGTACTATGAAACCATGGAATCATAAAATGTTTGGGGTAGGAAGGGATCTTAAAGATATTTATTTCTACCTTCCTGCACTATGGGCTGGGACGAGTTCCACTAGACCAGGTTGCACCGCCCAATCTGGTGTGAAACTCTTTCAGAGATGGACCATCCATTACTTCTTTGGGCAACTTGTTCCAGTGCCTCATTACCCTCTCAGTAAAGTATTTCTCCCTAGTATTCAATTTAGAACTACTGTTTTTCAGTTTAAAGCCATTCCTCCCTGGCCCTGTCATTGCACATCCTTTGTCAAAAGTCCTTCTCAGCTCTGTTGTGCCTTCAGGTACTGGGAGGTTGCTGGAGGGTTTTTCTAGAGCCCTCTCTTCTCTAGAGTGAATAACCCCAATTCTCTCATCCTGTCTCACCCTAAAGAGGTCCTTATCCCTCTTATATTTAGGATCCCAGAGCTGGATACAGCATTCCAGGCAGTTGTGTCACCAGAGAACTGCATTTTGGAGTCTTATTCTAGCTAGAACCCATGGTGAGTTCTGTTGTCAGATTCTATTATCATTTTAGATTTTATACAATGTGCAGGAGAAATATGAATGGGACTATAGATGTGAATATGGCCTATGGGAGATCCAAACCCTCTAGCAGAGGCAGATAAAACAGACAAGGTACACCAACATGCTACAAATCCCTTATATGCAAGCATTCAATCAAATTGAATCACATGTCCCAATTCAATGGAGAATTAATAGACTTTTGTCTCAAAATATCTATACAGAAAATCAAAACCTGATTTTATTTTCTGGTTTTTCATTAGAGTTTCTTGCTTTATTGGGAAGTCACCAAAAAAAAATAGATTCCTTCTTTGTGAAAACTTTATTTACCTTATGAAATCTTCTGTTTCTTTGAGCTTTATTTGTTTCTTTGAGCTTTCTTTCATGAATTAGCCTTTGACTTGGATTATGTCTCAGAGGTGAAATTAAGGAACATTAGAATTGTCATCCCAACACCATATGATAACTTGACCTGTCTTAAGCTGCTGTATCCCTACAGTGATTTGGAACATCCTCTGTCTTGATGGTGAGCAAGTTTGGTACTAAGTATCACATTGGTATTGTGAATAAAGTGTGTATTACAACTGACATATCTTGTTAAATATATTTGCATTGTATTTTCACCATATTTTGTATCACTTTTCTGAATAGGAAATCCTCTGTAACATCAATTATCTACAAATAAGTAACCATGGTGTTCAACCTTGTACCCTCCAAGTGTGGAATGCCTAAAAGAACCTGGTCAGAAGATATTGAGCCAGGGCAGTGTGTCATTACATACTGTGTCTCATTAATTGGTCTCATATCTCACCATTAAATGTTATTTTCAACACAGCATAATGCCCAAGCTTCGTGTTACCAGGGATATTTTGTTCAGCAACTTCTACTAATCTCAAAAAAAAAAAAAAAAAAAAAAAAAAAAACCAAAAAAAAACCAAACAAACAAACAAA
>VWYO01010134.1:92654-103366 GCA_013400275.1 Rhadina sibilatrix
AAAAAAGATTTTGCAAGCAGAATGTAGAGAGCTTAAGTGTACAAAATGATTTATTAATTGTGTAATACTAAAAGGATACTAGACAAAGTGTTCAGATGACTCTCGCAGATGACAGTTTGTCAGGTTGTGAAAAAGATGGCCAGCTCCTGTTCCAGACTGCTTTGTTTCCACACAGTCTTATACTTTTCTGTGCTGGCATTGTCCTTGAACCCTGCAGAAAGTAACAATCCTGTCCGGGTGCTCCTACTTTTATCTGCAGTTTAGCCTTTTTCACCTGATACAGTTCACCCTTCTAAACCTTTTCACCACTCATTTTCACAGCATCACAATCTCCTGAGAAGTCTGACTCAAGTTGACCAAACAGTTTCATAGCAGGGCTAAGGCCTTGGATGACAGGCATATGAACCCCTGGGAACAGAGGGAGCTAATGGAGGGCTTTACAGAATTATGCTTTCTGCCGTCTGATTTGTCACTCTGATTTGTAACATTTGCTGCATTTCATATTGTTTGATTTCTTTGGCTACTAAGGTTCTAAATGGGAAATTTGAGAAAAATACAGAATTTATCTCGTACTTTCAGTCTCTGAAATACTACTAAAATGACAATTCTCAGTTAGCCAAATGCCATTTTCACTTCCAGTGCAGCAAAAACAATTCAAAGTATAGTACTAGCATCAGTGAGAATAGAAAGCTGACCAATACCTTACAGTTTTCATAAAATCCTTGACTAATTCCTATAAGTTGTTGTTTTTATAAAATGCTGTCTGGTGGGTTCTGTCTAAACCACAAGAGAAATATTGCTTTCATGATTTTATAGCTGAAGAAAAATTACAACAAAGGATGAGAAAAGTGAGGTGCTTTATCAAGTTTGTGTCTTACTTAAATAGAGAATATTTTAATGGTGAGAATTGAATTCACACAAAAATTAAATGAGAAAGCATTTTCTGGACTGAACATGCCCTTCTGTGGTATGGAATACCCCTTTGGCCAGTTTGACTTGGCTGTCCTGTCCCTTATGGGTTCTTCTGCACCTACTCACTGGCAGAGCATGGGAAATTGAAAAGTCCTTGGCCTGGGGTAAGCACAATTTAGCAAAAAACTGCATCAATGTATAATCAACATTATTTTCATCCTCAATCCAAAACACAACATTGTTTGTACCAGCTAATAGAAAGAAAATTAACTCTATCCCAAGCTCTCTCTGTCCAGCCAAAACCAGGACATATAATTTCTGTGTTTTTAATTGAACAACTTCAAGAGAAAGTCTTTAAAGACATAATACATATATGGAGAAATATCATTACAGTATTCAGGATGACGGTAATAGCGATATGTAGACTCCAATTTTCTTGGAGGGCTAAAAATCGATGTTTATTAAAAGGCACATCCTTCTATACGCGATTGGTCATTTCAGACCAACACCTCCTAGTAAACACCTTTGCAAGTAAACAAGTTAGTAAAAGCAGCAGGTACAAGATTAGAAATTGTTTAGAATGTCTTCTCACAGCTCCCCTAGAGCAGATGCCTGGGAAAGTCTGCTTTCTCACAGGCTCCCTGAAGCCTGGAAATTCCTCTTTGACCGCTGTCAGTTCCCACAAAGAAATAATATATGTGTCAATTTAGTTCCCATTATTTCTATTGATTTAAACACAGACACATTTATGAAGAATATTTGTTATTCACATTTATTAATAACTTGGAAAGCTATCACACCTTGCCTGATGCATGAAATTAAATGTCTACCTATCTGTATTATTTTACTCTCTAAAGTGAAACTTACCATAGTAAGCTGGTGTAGATGGAATAATAAAAAATGCAACAAGGGACTGATAGCTGGGAAAGAAGATAATGGTTTGAATAAGCAACTTCTACAGCTTTTTAATTTTTTTTTTTTTTCTCTTTTGATTCAGGTAGTCTTCTGTGTCTGGCTTTTCGCACAGTTAATGACTGTTTCCAGAATTAAGTTTTCTAGTTCATTCACACAGAACTTCCTTAGCTTCAATAGCATTTAGCCTGGCTTATCCCTCTTCTTAATTTTTTTTTCCCTTTTTACAGGATTCACATGAAAATTCTTTCTACTGGTTCTGCTTGACAGAACTGGGAATCAGTAATTAAAAAAAAATCTGAAAGACAAAAAAACCCACAAAATAAAACTATACCAAAACAAAACAAAATAACAAGAAACAACCCAAAACAAAAACAAAAACCCTCAAACAAATAAACAAAACAAAACAACAAGTTTTGCAGCTTTCGTCTATTTTTCTTTGAAGACATGAAATTATCTGTGTTGACCATTTACTTAATTCATATTATCTCCTTTCTAAAACATATTAATATCCAATTTAAGGTCTGTCAGATCTAATATATTTCACATTGAATGAGTAAGTCATCATTGATCTCTTCTGAGACAGTTTCATTTGTTCAAAATACGTGATGTCACTTTGTTGCTTCCATTATGAAGCAGCCCACAAAGTTTGTCTGGACTTTTCCTTTTTTCTTGCAGAGGTCAATTCAAAGTTTGACTTTCCTGGATAACTTGGCAGTCTGAAATCACAGTCAAGGTAAGTCTATATTCTCATAGTCTCTCTCATAACCCTATATTAATTGTATATTAATTTAGGGTTTAACACACGCAGTGGGATCTGAGTGGTTTTTACTCATCCTGCCCATTTTTCTCTGAATTTGCAGCACAGGTAACACTGTTATGCAGGAGTCAGGGTCATTCTTTCTCTTTAACCTTAAGTGAACTGCCAAACCAACCAACCAACAAACTGATCAACCTCCTATTTGTCTACCTTTGTCATAGAAGCATGCGAGAGATTTTTTCCCTAATATATTATTTATGATACACTGTAACATTCCTCCCCCCCCCCTTCAGTATCATGATTTATTCTATTCCATTAAAATACAGTCCTGGAGATTTTTTATTCCTATTGTTACTTTGGTTTTTCTAAGCTTGGAACACTGCAATTTAGGTTTACTGTGATTGACAGGCAATTAGTTGCTCCTGGGTCATTCACATTGTTTCTAACTTCTCAGTCTATGAAAGAAAGGAGGAAAAAAGATATTTTCCATATAATTTGTATCTGAAGATAAGGTCCAAACATGAGGGTAATTTCTTTTCAAAAATGTTATAAGAAGAAAATTATTGTCTTTTAATTTCAATGTCAACAGATTGATGAATTGACAATTTATAGCCAGGTAGTAAGATTATTTTAAATGAAAGGCAGTAAGTGTATTATGTTAGACTTTTTTACAGTTGCATTGCCTGATTCGTTCAGCTTTTACCGTGTACTTGAGGAGAGAAGGTTAAACTATAGCAACAAGATCAGTAAAAAGAGGTTTATTTCAAATGGCTGCAGATGAACCTTTCTGAATGATTAGCTGACTCCATAAAGCAAAAGGAAAAAGTCCAAAATAAGATACGATTGGGTTATTTTATTTTTTAAGGAGGTTTGAATAAAACAGTAATCAAAATATTGCAAAATATTTGGTTACATAATTAAACTGTATTTTCCATGTGCTGCAGCCTTCTTCTATAGTAAAAGCTTTTCAATTTTCAGACTGCAAAAACGTAATTTCATTTTGTGCAGAAATACTCTTTTACATTGATGTATTGTAAAACTGATAGAAGATGGCATTTAAATTATAGTCAGTTGCAAATTAGTGTATTCAGGTGTAAAATAGTTTTCATTTAAGGGAAAGGTGCATCTCTTAAACATTAAGAAAGACTCTTACTTAATGGCTTTGGGTGTTGTATTCCTCTGGGGAATGGTTTTTCCCCAGAGACCCCCTAAATCCTGTAACCATGTAGTTTGACCCTTCCTTCCTTTCATGACCCAATTGGCTGAGGTCCAGCTATCTTTCCTGAGCAGGAGACTAGATAAGGTCCTGTTCTTCCTTGTTCTGTCTCCTTCTCCCCTGAAACCCTTCAAGAATAAAAGCTTTGGACTAATCCCGGAGGGTGAGAGCCTCTTTTGGAGTCTTTTGTCCTGTTCCTAAGATATTCTTCCAAAGCCTCCCAAGGAGCTGAGCTAGCCACAGGAGCCTGTGGGGGCGGCAGAAGGAATATTTAATTTGGGTACACATACCTTGTGCTTATGCTTTATAGAGTAATAGTAAATACTTGCTTGTTTTCTATTCCAGAAGGCAGGAGACTGGAAATCCATGAAAACATTTGCTTTTCTTCCTTAAAGAACATTTGAAGTAATTCTTTCTTCCTGGGCAACTAAAGAGATAAAGTCAGAAGAAAAAATAAAACTAATAATAATAATAGAAAGCAGAAAAAAATATTTTTGAAAACTTCATTTTTGACATTCTCTTTTTGACCCATATCATTACCTAGACCGCGTGTAGGACGTGTAAGTTTATAGTGTATTCCAAAATATTACAGTGAGGCATTAAGGAGAGATAATGCTTTAGTATTAGAGAAGCAGGGACTTCCAAATTCTGAGAGAAAGCACAATTTAGGATACAGTTCAGTTATAGGAGAGTTCTGGAAGTGTGGCTTTGAAAGATGTGTATTTAAAATTATTCAGGAAAGAAGACTGAACATCTAAGAGCTTTGGGAAGACTACAGCATGAGTTTATGTGTTCCTACAACCAAAGATCATAGAGTTCAACTCTGTCTTTGACCAGAGTACCAGAGTATCAGAGGAAAATCCAACTTCAAACAGAAGTGAAGTATGATCACATTAAGTGAACTTGAGTCCATGTAAAAGAATTTGAATAAACTCTGCGAGTAGAGTTCTGCATAATTACATTGCTCATGCTTGCTTATAGCTACACCCAAGGATGTCAGTGATCAAGTGAAAAAGTAGGAAGTAAATAGTTTGCTATTTAAATATGTGCATATATGTTTATATATGCAAATACCCAGAACTAGCATAAGATACATATATGTTTTCTCTCTTTTCTCAGCATCTGGTTAAACATTATTATTCTGAAAAATAAGTTTATTAATCTTCACCTTGGCATCAAAGAAATATATAGAAGTGTTTTTTCACTAGCATTTTATTCCTGCTTTTTTAAAACCCCCAGCTGTAACCTTTAAGCAAGGGTGTTCAGAACAAATCAGCAGATTGCTTCATGCTGCATAGCTTTTAACCTGTTTGTTTTAAATATGCTATAGCTTTTAATATTCCTGGCACATTTCCTTGTCTCTCAGCATGAAGTTCATTATCCCATGCAAGAGAAATTAGCATAAAGACAGTTAATTTTAACTGAGCATCAGCCTGAAAAAACTGAGGGACTGAAATATCAGTTTCACACATGGGTCTGTGTCATGGCATGAGTCAGATAAGCTTTATATGAGGATCAGTAGACCAGCACTGATATTGTTCTTAGCAGTTCAGCAGTCAGGTTCAATGACTTTTAAAAGATTGGGTCTTCACAAACAACTCTTCAGTGTAACATCTTGCAAGAAATCTGGCCAGCTCTTCTTGTTTTATTTTTCTCTAGCTTACATCTTGTTTCTCCCTCAAATCTAACAGATATATGAAAAAAAAATTATAATTATTGAGAATTTTATTCATGAAAATCAAAAGGGTGTTTTTATTTAATTGAATTTAATTCCTTCCCAACACCACATGAATGCATTAGACAAGAAATTAGACTGCTCAGTTAAAGGCTTGAATACAACAAAAAAGTATTTGCTGGGAAGAAACAGAGTTCCAGATATCTGAAAAAGTTGGTATGTGAAACCATACAAATTGTAGGGTTATGAAAGATATGCAAAAGCATGCATTCTTTGTCTCCATGGAAATCCCTCCTATCCATCTGAGAAGGGAAGGAACAGCTGGCAAAATCAAAGCTAGCATTATCCCTTCAAAATCAAGAACAATACACTGTGCACAATCAACTTTCCTGGAAAGAAAAATGCTTGTTTGCTCAAAAGCTAATGAAGTGCACATGCCTCAAAATAACAACTGGGAAGTCAGAAAGTGCCTCTTAGCTCTGCCAGCTCTGTCAGTGTCATAACACAGGGCTCTCCCTTGACAGTAGCTGTGAATACTAGATAGACAGAACTATTAAAATCAAAAATGATTGATGTTTATTCAGAATCCTCACAAAAGGCTGCCCTTGACATGGACAGTTTAAGGTATTCAGCTAATAAACTCACAGTGCCTCAGTTTAGCAAACTGAGAGCCAGAAGATGCTCCCCAAGTACCTAAAGGTTATAATTGAACTTTGGCAAGACATTTACTTCAAGTAAATAACCTCCCACTGGTCTACCCACAGTGTTATCTGAAGGTGCCTTGTGTACTGACAGCTGTCCAGCAATCTGGAATTACCGAAATTTTGGCAAAAGAAGTGTTCAAGCTTCTATGGTGGATGAGCAAATTAGAGGTGCTGAGCCAACATCCCCTCCACAGTTTGACTTCTGTTGGGTGCTGGCATAATAAAAACATAGACAATTTGGTTTTCTCTATATCCTTTGAAAACTGGGATCATGTCTTATGTTTTCCTGTTCTATTTCAAGTACAAACTGCTAGAATGATATATAGGGAAAAAAATAACAAAAACTCTAGAAAGTGACGCAGATGCAGAATTTCTAATAGTCTGACCATATAATTTATCCTTGTGTGCACAGGCTTCTGTAGCTGCAGAACTGCTTACCTGGAAAGATAATATATCCAGAACTGAGAAGTAGATTTCAGTTTCCCCTTTTAATGTTAGGTCTGGGAAAATCCCCAATATTAAATTCTACATCTTGGCACTATTTTATGAGGGACTGTTCAAGTCCCCTGTTACTGAGAAAATGGTAAGTGAAAGAGCTTGGAGAAAGGGAGAAGAGTTTCAAAACATACACTCCTTCAAATTCTCACCACAGGCACAATGAGATTGAGGGAATAACGGACTGATAGATTTATAGGAACCAGAGAATCAGTCAGATGGAAAGGGACTTCAGGAAGTCTATACTCCAAAATCCTGCTCAAGCAGGAGCAGCTCTGAGGTCAGAAACAGTTGCATAGATCTGTGTTGAGCCTGATTTTGAAAACCTCAAAGAACAGAGTTGGAAAAATCTCTATTGGTAACCTGTTCCAACTTTAGTTTTCATGTAAACACTTATAAAGGGTTGGAGGAAGAAGAGAGCAAGAGAAAATGTAAAAGTTAAAGAAAGATAATCAATTATTTATTTTGGTAATGTCCATGATTGTCTGATTTTCACATCTTGACTGTATTGTCTGATTAAGGGGTTTGGTTTTCTTTGTGTTTGGCTTTTTTTTTTTTTTTTTTTTTTTTTTTTGTTATTCATTGAATTGTTGGGGGTTGATTCTGTAACAAAGATGCCATTCTGTAATAGTGTAGGCAAAAGGCTTTTTATCATAATAAATAAAAATTCTATTGTGATAAACTTTAACTCAGGATAAAAAAAAAAACAAAACCAAAAAAAATCC
The DNA here is from genome assembly GCA_013400275.1 of Rhadina sibilatrix. Lineage (NCBI taxonomy): Eukaryota > Metazoa > Chordata > Aves > Passeriformes > Phylloscopidae > Rhadina > Rhadina sibilatrix. The sequence goes on from VWYO01010134.1 coordinate 100,054, forward strand.
TTATAAGGACATTGTTAGCTTGCAGTTCAACACAAGAAAAAAATGCATTTTAATTTAAGTACTCATAAATTTTACCTATTAAAAAACTTAATTTTTTATGTGATATAATAAAAGCTGTATTTCCATAAACACTGTGTTGCCACTACAATACCATCTGAGAAACCTAAATCTGTAAATGTTGACTGTTTCATGTTATCTGGCATGTCTATAAACATTTTGTGCACTTTAACTTTTACAGGCTGTATTTAACAGATTATTAAAATCAAAACAAGTTTGTACGGAGGCAGCTGAGAACCTTATGTGTATTTTTGCAGATTTTTTTGAGGTAAATATGCAGTACAAATCAACATTGCAGAATGCAATGTAAGAAAACATAATGAAATGCATTATGAAAAAAAGTTGAACAGATGAAATAAATGCCACGGGTAACATGCTTTTATTCCATAGAATATAAACTGAATATGGGACTTTAGCACTGATACAAACTGTTAAACTCTTAAGTTAATTGGGACAAATAGTAGACCTTGAAACATACAAGAAAAATCCAGTTTTCATGCCATGTATTACATACAGTTTTATATATTTGGAAGACATCATTAAGGACCACAGTTGCATGTATCTGCAAGACTCTCTTATTGGTTTTAGCCCATTACTCTGTGATGTGGTCATCCAAAATTGTGACATTGTGTTTTACAACCTTTTTGCAGTTTGTGTATAATTGCATTGATTAACAAACCTTACTAAAGCCATGCTTTCATTGGTTATGAGCTTTTAGAGGACTCACATTTTATGATTCCTCTGCCCATATGTAAAAATATCATATAAATTATAGAGGTCTGTGAAAGAATTACCAGTGACTTACACATCTCGTGTGCTGCAGTTCCACATCAGTCTCTAGTGTCCAAAGAATTTCTTTCTTTGTAACTTATGCTATATTTAAAAGTTGAGGCAATATTGAACTGAAAATAGACTTTATTATTCCTTCAATGTAAAATTATCATGCTATAAAGATGATGAAATAATTACTTTTGTAGTATTGAAATGATGGGCAGAGAAGCCTGTTTGAAAGATTTTTACATCAGCAGCTAAACTGTGTCTAAAATGGATAGCATAGCAATGGTGCTATAACACAAGGGAGAGTTCAAACTGAAAGTGTCAAAAAGATACTATAAATTGAAGAGAGAATGAAAGGAGATAAGGAAGAAGCAGAAGAAGATTAAGGCTTTTCAAAATGATTATGTGTTCTAGTTTGTTCATCAACTGTCCCCAAAATAGACACCTTAATAAAATGTGCTGGTAACCTATGCCCTTTCAGAATATAATGGACAATTGCTTAGAAGGCAGATTTGCAAATAAATAATTTATTTTTCCTCAGGAAAAAAGAATTCTTCCACACAAAATGCAGTTTATATAAATAAAAATGTATCGTAGTACCCATATAAATACATAATAAATATATTTACAATATATTAACACAAAATAATAATACTATTTATTTTATTATGTTATCAAAAATCTCTCTACATACCTCTTATTTAAGAATTGATGTGACTAAACTAGTAAGGATATTTGCTCCTAGGTTGCGACTAAACTGTCTTCTGGCTTCCCCAGAATGGTGTAAAAATATTTTCCATCTCTACTCTGTTTATTATAAACACTGTGATATTTTAGAATGATAGGGTCCCTTACATGCTTTCATAGTCTAATCTATAAGCAGTTGCTGTATGGAAATAAATAGATAAATGAGAAGTTATCCAGAAGTAGGGTAAAAAATTAATTGAAAACACTATCTCGTAGTTCAGTAGTTAGATATTTCTTAGGGAAGCTAAAAAATGTTTTTCTTCCTGCAGACTCTTCTGATCCTTGGAATATGTTTGGTGGGTTAAATAGTTGTCTGTGATGTGGTTCCAATGATGTCTGAAGACAGATACATTTTGCTTTCGCATTGCATACCATAATGAAATTCAAACCTAACACTGTCTGTAGTTTAATAATCCACCACAAGTTATTAATTCAGATGTTCTCTTCTCTTCACATAGGCACATTTTTTTTCTGAGAAGTTTGCCAGTAACTTAATTTGATAAGGGTAAATAAAACTACTTTTTCAGTCAGGATGATTGTCTTTAAAAATGAACAAACATTAAAATGTTATGGGTGAAATTCTATCTAGGACAAAGTGTTTTCCTCATGCAGCAATTTAAAAGGAATACTTCTTCCAGCTGGTAAATAGAATTCACAGTCTTTAGATCCAAACTGTTTTAATGAAAGAGCAATTGTCTAGGCAAATTCACTCATAAAAATTCCATTTTCACTGAAATCAGGCTAGCCGAGATTTTGCAGCTCAACAGAATCCTCTTATCTGAAATTAGCTCAGTTATCTGTATACATACAGGCCACAGATGGAAAAAAGATTCAAAAATAAAAACACCATCTGCATTTGTCTTTGATGACAAGTTATATGCAAGTCTGAGATTCTCATTTTCAATAACTACATTAAAAATTTGTTCATAAGATCTTCACAGTCCTCTTCTGGTTTGACCCTGCAGAAAATTACTATAAAACCTATCTATGTCTAAGATGTACTTATATATGTTTTGTTACTAGGGATGCAACAAAATTTTCATCAATAAACCATTTGGAATATTTTAGCATATCAGCTTTCTAATGTAGTTACAGATTTTATTTTTTTTTTGTCAGTGGTTATACTCCTAAATATGAATGACATAAATTTTTCTGTAATTGCAGTTAATGACTGTGATGATCAGTTACATGGGTCCATAACCTTACCAGGGACAAAATGCAAAAGACTAGTAGTCTACTACAAAATAGTAATATTTGTTTTGTAACACAATCATTGCAAACTGAAGGCACTGTAAGGCTGCAAAATCATTAAACGAGACTCTTAGAAGGGCTTACAGTTTTCACATACTCTGAATCAGACAAATATTGGCAAGATATTCTCGAGAATTCAAAACAACAAAAACTTTACTGGCAACTTCAGAAAATGAAAGACCTTTGGCAAAAGGTTTAGAGCAGCATTCAGTCTGCATAACGAACTTCCCAAAGCATTAACTTCAGTTCATTCAAGTTAGCAAACTCTAAGCCTGTCTGATTTTAAGTTAATAAAAACCTTTCTCAAAACTCTGAGAAGAGTGAAATCAAAGAAGACAGAAAAGATGTAGAAAAGAACAAATATAGCTACCATTCCTGTTTCCAGTACTGTTCAGTTGATAGAAATTCTAAGAGGAGATAGGGTTCCTTCCTTCCTTCCTTCCTTCCTTCCTTCCTTCCTTCCTTCCTTCCTTCCTTCCTT
>VWYO01010134.1:111611-187759 GCA_013400275.1 Rhadina sibilatrix
ACCAAAAAAAAAAAAAAAAAAAAACCACAACCCCCAAAAAAAAACCAAACCAAAAACTCCCCATCACATTTATCGCATTTGAAATTGTATAAAACACTCTACTATATGGCAATCTGAGAGAATATGAATTACATTAATACATATTGCTACTCTGAAAAAAAGTTTCCTTAGAAGATAATTATAGCATATACTTCTGTCATGGTTTAATCCCAGCCAGCAACTAAGGATGATATAGATTCTTGCTTATAACCCCATCCATTCCATGGGATGGGGACAAGAATAGGAAAAAAAGGTTAAAGACCATGGACTAATATAAAAGCAGGTTAAAACTTGGAGTAAAATATAATAGCAACAAAAACAATAGTAATAACAAAAAGAACAACAAAATAGTAATCATAATGTGTCACTGATGGGCCAATGAGACCCAGCTAGCTCAAAACAGTGACAATAATGAAAAGGAAAAAGAGATGAAATCCAAGAAGAGTAAGTAATGCAAAATACAATTTTTCATTACTTTCTGACTGATGCCCAGGCCTACCCAGCCCTGAGTAGTGATGGTCATCTCTCAGCCAGCTTTTATATCCAGACCATGATAGTCTATGTTATGGAATATCCCTTTGGGTAGTTCAGGTCAGCTGTCATGGCTGTTCTCCCTCCCACCTTCTTGTGCACCTGCTCACTGACTCAGCACGGGAACCTGAAAAGTCCTTGTCTTTGGGTAAACTCAGCAACAACTCAGCAATAACCCTACTCAGCAACAACTAGAATATCACAGAAGCACAGAACATGCTGAATTGGAAAGGGCGCACAAGGATCATCAAGTCTAATTCCATGTCCTGCACAACACCATCCCAAGAGTCACTCCATGTGCCTGAACGCATTTTTCAAATGCTTCTTGACCTCTGTCAGCTTGGTGCTGGGCAGCATGTTCCAGTGTCCAAGGACTGTCTAGGTAAATAATCTTTTTCTAATATTCAACCTGAACTTCTCCTGACACAGATTCAAGTCACTTCTTCAGGTCTTGTCATGGGTCACCACAGAAAAGAGATCACTGTCTGCCCTTCCTCTTCCCCTCCCAAGAAAGTTGTGACTGCGGTGAGGTCTCTCTTCAGTCTTCACTTTCCCAGATGAACAGACTAAATGAACTCAGCTGCTTCTCATGTGGCTTCCCCTCAAGGCCCTTTGCCATCTTTTTGCCCTCCTCTGGATGCTCTCTAATGGTTTAATGTCTTATATTGAGGCACCCAAAACTGCCTCCAGCACTCGAGGTGAGGCCGCCCCAAAACAGAGCAGAGCAGAGCAGAGCAGAGCAGAGCAGAGCAGGACAATCTCCTCCCTTGCCTGGCTGGCCATACTGTGCCTGATGGCCCTCAGGACAGGGTTGGCTGTCCTGGCTGCCAGGGCACTGCTGAGTCATATTCAACTTTCTGTCAACCAGGACCCACAGGTATCTTTCCGTGACACTGCTTTCCAACATCTCATACCCCAGTCTGTCTATACACTCAGGATTGCCTCATCCCAAGTGTAGAATTCAGTGCTTTTCCTTCATGTGGTTGATGATTGCCCAATCCACTAATTTATCAAGAGCCAGATAATATCAAAACCTTTACTGAAATCCAAAAAGATCAGTAAGTTATCAACATTATTCTTATCCTCAATGCAAGCCACATGACTGTATCAGCTACTAGGAAGAAAATTAACTCTATCCCCATTGAAACCAGGATAGTATCCTCTCTTTATTCTATACCATTTACACCATGTCCAGGTCCCTTTTTTCCTGCCTTTTGATAAATATGCACAGGCATAATTCCCTTAAATCCCATATGGGCCATCTCTATGCAATATCTATTGAGGTGGTTTTTGTCCAGAATTTGGGCTCCATCTGTCATAACTATCTTTCAGAAGAGGAAAGATGATGTAAGGTATTGGATTGCTGTCTTTTGAAGCCAGTTCTAATTCCATCACTTCTGCACTTGTCTGGCTACATCAAAGTTCATTCTTCATTAATCTGGAACATTTTTACAAAAGGAAATCAGCTTCAGACTTCCAAATCTGAAGATGTGGAGACAGGTGTCACCAGGTAGTCATAAGGTATCCAGTGCAGTGATGAGCATATAGAAGTGATAATACAGAGTTATATAGCAATTAATATCATTGGACATTCAATTCATAGGCTATTCTCACCCCAAATCCCTTAAGATCCACACCAGACTTCCCCATCCTCCAACATTACCCACAGAGTGCACACAGATCCTTGAGGAAATACAATCCCAAAAATGGGTTTTTCTTTTTTAAGGCAAGATTATAACTCAGACTGTTATCCCCAGCAGGTTTTTAATGTATATTACAAGAACTTTATCCCATTCTACAGTACATAAAAGTTTTTATTGTAAAGGGCCAGTCTGATCAGCAGGTTGTCTCTTGCTGACTAACCACATAGCTTTTACCAAATGATTATGCCAATGATTGAAGGTTCCCCCATTGCTCTCAGTGTAGTCTTTAGCAGTACACTGTATCATTCTGTTTTCCTGGAAGTTGGTACATGAAAAGGAATATAGTATTCCTATCCAATGCCATGCTCTATGGCCCAAATGTCTATGAGATTGCTTTGGAAACTAGTTTCATTTTCTGATTCAATTCTTTCTGGAGTACCATGTCACTATAAGTTTCTTAAGGCCCAGGGCAGTGTTCTGGGTGGTGGCAAGGGACACAGCACATGTTTCCAGGCTTCCAGTGATTGCTTTCACTGCTGCACATGGACTTGGCATTTGCAGGTTTGTAGCGTGCAATATAGTCAATCTACCAGACCTACACATATTTGTATTTCAGCTGTTGTCCTCCATACCTGAGAGGCTTTAACACTTGGTCAATTGCAACATGAGTTTCACATTCAAGTATAACCTGGGATTGTGTCCGTGGTCAAGTCCACCCTTCAGTAACAAGCGCATTGCTGTGTTGCATCTCTTTCTTGGTGGCCTGAAGTGTCATGTGCCAACTGACCTAGAAATAATTCACCATTATATTGCCAGTCCAGATCCACCTCAGACACTTGAATCTTAGCAGCCTGACCACTAATCAGTTGTTCTGGTGAACTTTAGTGGCCAGATTCAGGTACCTGAACATCCTCACGGCACAACTTCACAGCCAGGTTCTCCACCAGGAGAATGGCTTGTCCCGCCCAGGCAATGTCACAGTCTGGCAGCCCAGATGGGTTTGTATCTGCCCTGCCAGTCAGTCTGATTCCATTGCTGCAGCCACCCCCATCTCTGCCACTATCTACAGATCAGTATAAAGCATTGGCTACTACTGTTGCTCAGCAATGTTTAAAGCCAGCTGGAGAGCTTTACGGTGAAATTGCGATGTGAGTATATAAAACCCTCCCATCTATCACTGTTTTAAAGAAGAGAAAAAGTCTATGTTCTCTGAGGTTTGATATGTTTCATGCACTCTGTCTCCAAGTGATTAGCATCATAATCTGTGCTTTGTGACAGCACAGTTATTTCTGTTCTAGACCAGATGATGGGCCCTTAACAGGTAATACTCTAGGCTGGTCTGTGAAATTACTGTTTCTAAAAGATTGGTACAAATTTCATCCCATTATTGTAGGACATTGTGGGGACAAGTACTGGAAAGCAACACTATATTTTTTTTCTCCTTTCCAAACACAAGAAAAAATCATGCAGAGATTGTATTCTTTTCAATATACAACAGAATGATGCATAGGCCTATATTTTGATGTAGTTTAAGTTGTAATATTTTATGTATTAGCCTCCCTAAAATGGAATCCATAAACATGCTTAGTTTAAAAGTTCCAGTGGGATTACATAGCTTTGCGTTGAAATAAACAATGTAGCAGCTGATTAAGGTATGTACAGGCCACTTGACAAGTAGTAAGTCTCCTTGAGTTCTTTCCTCATTATTCCTGTAGATTTCAATCTCAAAGAAATGATGTTTTATCCAGCACTCCTGATGAGGGTCTGTGACCTGAGTGGATGGGAGGATAAGATACTTTTGTTGGACCACTGAATCAGTTCAACAATTTTCGTCTTCGAAATCTTTTTATTACCTCCCCTTTCCATTCATCTCTTCTGCTGTTTTTTCTCACAGACACGAATCTTAATTCTACCTTTAAAATCTTCATGTCAACCTCTTGATCCTTCTTTCTCCAAAAAGCATGAAAGACTCATTTCCTGTTGTAAATTCTCTTTTCTCTTTTAAGGGAATCTAATTAGGAGAGACACTAATTACAGCCACTATGTACTAGAACACCTTTTAATTAAGCTGTTGTTATTAAAAGCAGATAGTTGTCTCTACAATACATTCACAATGTGCTCCTTCCCATTAGCACATGTTGGCACTCACAGATGCATAATACAATTATTAATTGTTGTTTGTTTTGAGTAACAGCTGACAGGCCAACCATAGCTGTTAACAGAAACAGAGAATCACAGTGTGGCTGCTAGATTATTTTTCTCAAAGTCCTTCAAGAAGGTTCTTGTTTTATCAGGTGTTTTTGTAGTTCTGAAGTACTTGTCTGCATGAAACACTCACCACCTTCTTGGATGTTCTCTGAGCTACGCAAACCCCTTGTTCATGTTGGTGTTTACTGTTGGCCTTGGGTATTGGCAGCAAACTACGGACATTCTGAATTCACCTGTATTTGTGGACTCAGCAGGGCTGCAAGTCCACAGCTCGTCAAGTATTAGACACATTTGAAAGATTCCTCTCAGCATCTGTTTTTCACTCTTCAGCCTGCTATTTTCTCACAGATATTTTTTCAAGTGTATCTATTGGCATCTATAGAACCTGTTTGCCAAAACTCATACAGAAGGAAATTTTATGATGCCGACCCCCAGGCCACCACTACTAATGTTTCTGAGAAGCTTTCAGTTGTTAAACACAAGTGTTTCCATTATACTGAACATTGCCATATGGGAAATATCTCTGTTCTATCATGTAGCACTACATAAGCTCCATTCTGAAGAGTACTGTATGAGTTCACCTCACCATCAACCTTCATCTATCACTCTTTTAACTGTCTCTTTCTTTTGGCAACTGTTTTTCATAAAAAATATGGACTTCAATTTTATTTTATTTTATTTTATTTATTTTATTTTATTTTATTTTATTTTATTTTATTTTATTTTATTTTATTTTATTTTATTTTATTTTATTTTATTTTATTTTCCCTTTCCTAATAGAAAAACAAACAAACAAACAAAACCCAACAAAACCCCAACAAACACGAACAAACAAACAAACCACCAAATACTAATTTTTCCTGTTTTGTGCAAAAGCTGTGAATAGTTTCAGTTTACTTTGTCAGGGAAGGCAGAGAAAGGGAAAAACCTTACTTTGCCACCAAATATTTTTGCTTCATTATTGTTTGACTATAGTACCAGTAAAAAACACATTCATATTAGTTATGAAAACTATTGAGCCTGTGACAGTATTCCAGTGTTGCTTGCTCTATGGGACAGTTTTTCCTAACTAAAAGTGATGAACTGTCAGTAGTTTTGGTTTCTGTAGCAACATTTAAAATACCAACCTATCATTGTGAAAACCTGTTTTAGAGGTTGTATAATAAACACAGGTTTCCTAGGGATCATGTAAGCATGAAATACCTGGAGATAGTCTTCAAGGTAAGCAGTTATATATACTTATTTCTTGTCACATATTCACAGTGGAAAATATCTTTTTTTATCTATATTTTCACCCATGATTTACTCATCTTATGCCTCCAGTTACTATGTATAAAGCAGGATTCCCAGCTACAACCCATTGCTCACTGCACACTGAAGTATTTTCACTCCCTTAATTTGCTAACAATATCAATGAACAAAAAAGACTGTCTACAAACTGATTCAATGCCATCATACATCTAGGACAGCATTATCATGGACACAGTACACCGTATTAGAACCTGAAGGTTGGCTTTAAAAGTAAGTCTCCCTGCTGACTTATTAAGTCCCCCAAATGATNTGTATTAGAACCTGAAGGTTGGTTTTAAAAGTAAGTCTTTTTAAAAGTAAGTCTCCCTGCCGACTTATTAAGTCCCCCAAATGATGTTAAAAATTATTCATCAAGGAGGAATCCAGTTTATTACAGGGATTCTTCATCAGTTTTTCATGTTGATCCTGCCTTTGGTAGAAAACAATAATAAGTAATACGGAAAAAATTCCAGAATTTTGCCAGGATTGTATGAACCACTTCTCCCTCTATTCAAAAACTGGATGCATAATTTTCCTTTGCTAGAAACTCTATAAATATGTTGAGGACAAAGACAGACATCTCTATTCTTTTATAGGCTTACATCAGAAAGTTATTTGTCTTGCTTATTTTCATAGTCAGTAAACAATCTAAGTGCAATGAAAAATACAAAAATGAAATGTACTATCTATTCTAGAAACACACATATTTTGTGTTTCTAGTACTACTTACATGCTGCAAATCTTTCATTTCTATATTGCATGGCTACCGAGGAGGTAAAATAAAATTTTTACATGCATAGATTTTAGCTGTCTCCAAGACTGATCTTTCTCCTAGATAAATTCAGTTTTACTTCCGTCATCAGCATTATTTATCTCTGAAATAGACAACTTTCTTAATTTAACACTCAGCAGTACTGTGAAAATATTGATCTGCAATCAACTGCTGACACAGTTATCTTTGCTTAAGCTGCATGTTTACTGAACTGCAAACACAGCAGTATTACAGGCATATATAAGAATTATTTCTACCACAAAGAAAAAAGAATCATAGAAAGCATTTCATCTAAATGGCCTTGTCTGTGTTTTATTCTAACACTTATTTTTACCAAAGGTACTTTTAGGGTAAATAGTTCATATTTTCTTTTTTTTCCCATCATTTTTGTTTTGTTTACATTTTTTGGTTGTCTGGCTGGTTTTGGGAGTTTCTTTTATTTTTAATTGTGACTATAACGCTAGGAGAATTTTTTCTCCACTAATCTCATTTTAATTTTTCTTTAAGCAACTTAAGCTAGTTAATAAAATTGAAATTACTCTAAAGAGCTATTTCCATTGTCTTCACAGGTGCTTTTTTAGTTGGGAATCTCAACCTGCAGGACTTCTAAAATATTTTTGGAAATTCAGGTTTGAGTAAACAGCCAAGTTCCTTGTCATCACCACAGTCTGCTTGATTTTGACAGATTGCACTATGGAAGACCATATTTATATTGAATACATATAGCTCCATATAAAATTAGTGAAAAGTAATTCTGTTTATTCCAGTGATTAATTAAATTTCATTACAAGTGGAAGTGCATAGAATGGGGAGAACTGTTATTTAGAAGGGATTCAAATCCAAACAGGTCTATTGAAATGGTACCAAAGTGGACAGTGTTTTTAGACTGTAGTCTTTACAATCACATTTTATGAACTTAGAAATATAAAGTGCAAATTTTGGAATAACATTTAGTGGCAGTGAATGTTAAATTTCTTTCAAAATTTGTCATCAAAGCAGATAACCTTAGTTTGTAATTTAGCTGAGAATAAAAAAAAAATGAATAGCCAAACATACAATGAAAGGGTTGACTTTTAAAGACGGAACTAATAACTGAATGCCTTAATCCTCAAAGTCAACTTTTCAAATTAAAATTGCTGTTAACTGGAAAGTGGTAATATGCATGTGTCTGTGTATTTGCAAAGAATAATTAACCACTGTAATGACTACAAACTACTTTGAAATTATGAATATTGCAGAAAACTTATTAAGAAACATTTATATTCACTTTCTAGGATATTAATACATACTGAACATCATAAATAAATGATTATTCAATAATTCAGTATAGCATTTCTAATTGTCCTTGTCATTTTAGTTAGTTATATTTTTATTAGTATAACAAAAGTAACAGTAGTCAGTAATACCAGTCCAATAAGTGGAAAATACAAGCATCATATCAAATACACAAATATTTATGACTCTCTTAAGTAGCATCCACCCTCCAAAAAAATTAAAAATCCTTACTGCGTAAAGTACAACTTCAATAGAATTTTACTACCTAAATTCCAGATTGTGATTCCAGAAGATGCCTGCTAAGGAATGTAAAGAATTGTAGACAATTTTATTTAACTTCATACTTTAGATTTTGTAGTTTTTCACAGCCATGTGTACCACAAAGCTGACAGATCTAAGCTTTCAAGCTTTTTCAGAAACCTCAGGCTCTTTGGACATTTTCAAATCAGGCAGACACTGTACTGACAGGCCCAAGCTGATCTGATTTTTCAAAGACATCTGACATGCACATATCATCCATACAAGAAAAACACAGCAACCCCAAGGCCATTCTCATGCAAAATGACAGCCAGAGAGAGAGAGGTGGTTCACATTGAATAACAGCCTAATGCCTGAAGTAGAATGGAAACTGCAGATCAGTTCTAACCTTGGCCAGAAAAGTTCGAATTTGACATCTTCTGAGGGGAGTTTCAAGCCCCAAGGTTGGAGTACAAAAGCTACATAACCAAGGAAAAGGCATGGAAACAAAGATGAGAGAATATAAATGTACACTGTGAGAATATAAATGCGTGTTTTCTAAGTTTTAAACTTTTACCAGCCAGTGGGAATCACAGTCCAAGGTAACTAGATATCACCATGCAATGAAAACCCATCATATAAATGTATTTCTATCTGGGAAATCAGTCAAAATTCAATATTTATCCAAACTTGTATTTTCTTTTCTATGCAGAACACTCTCATTAGGACTAATTTGGAAGAAAAAGACCCAAACAAACAAACAAAAATCAACCAAACAAAACAAAACAAGCAAACAAAAAAAACCCCACAACTAAACAACCACCAAAAAAAAAAAACCAGCAAAACAAAACAGAAACAATCACATTCCTAAAAAAAAGAACTCGTTTTGATACCAATACTCTTTTTTTTACGTAGACAAATCCCTGACAAAACTATATTTAGTGCTCTGATAAAATTGCAGTGCAAACACAACTTGTTTTAAAGTAAAAGACACAAAATGAAAAATCTTGGAATGTGGGTGCTGTGATTAATATTAACTTAGCCAGGCTATATAAAGTAGACAGTTCTTGATTTTGTCCCTGGAACAGGAGAAAAAAATACCTCTGAAGATGCACATAAATATTATATCAGTATTATGACTAGGCATGCATAAAATGAACAGAAGATATATAACTGTACCTAAATCATCCACTTGTCTTCAGATGAAAACCCTTTATTTTCATCATAATGTGAATTAAATTAGGCATACTAAATCTCAAGATGGTATAAAGTAGCACTGATAAATGCACCCAATTTTCTAATCTTGTCTATACCATCATTATGCCACTTCCAGCATGAAATAACATGTATTGGATTAGATGAAACTTAGGTATACCTACACAAAAAATTAAAACCAAGTTGTTCAGTAAACAAATTTTTGGATAAAAGGTCTTAATTCCTCTCGAAAATTAATCTTCATTAAAAAATCCCAAATCATTTTGCATGCTCATGAGTAAAAAGTCATGAGTAAGTGAAATGGGTGCCCCTCTTCAACTGTTGATAAAATTCTTCCTGCCTTATGTTCTGTATGCTCTTGCACTTCACTCCACCCTGGATTAAATGAATCCAGAAGTATAAAAAAACCCAATATCTATAGGAATAAAATATTTATTTTTAGAAAAATAAGAGTTTAATTCAAATCTTAACATAAACCATTACTTGCTTTAAAAATGCCAATTTAACCCATTCTGGTAAACCAAAGATATTTTATCCCAAAAATTCTATAACTTTACAAAAAAATTAACTTGAAAACTGCTTCAGACTATCATTTCAGACATTCATAGTACTGTGAGATTTGTGCTGAAGGTATTTTCTGTGCAATCACTCATTTCCACAGGACAGGTCATTATCTATTTATTTATTAGCCTCCTGACTTGAAAGAGAATAATATTTACCTTAGGAAAAATAATCTATAAACTTCCTGAACACCTCCAGTGAGGCCTGAAATTACTTGTCTCTGTAACAGCCTACCATTTTTATATTTCCTTCTGTTTAAAAGATTTTTTTCAATACCAAATAAGGGTAAAAAAAATGTATCTTACTATTTTTTCACTGCAATTAATTAATGCAAATCATAAGTCCCACAAATCAAATGTTCACTGTGATTTTATTTTTTTTTTTTAATTTGGGATGATTACTTAGAAAAATGAAAACACATTTAAATACATTTAAATTTTAAATTTTTTCTTAACAACATATAGTTTTCCTTTGATTTCTGACAAGTCCTGATCTAGTATATACTTGCTCATATGTTTCATTTACACTGCTGACCAATGCTATTTGATATGACGTTCTTAAATTCACCTGTGCTTAAGCAATTCTGTCATCACCAAGGCAGATGTAATACACAAAATATATTTTATGTTCTGAATTTCTATCTTGGGCGTCATTTATTATTTTTTGATGATTAACCTGTTTTAGGCAGTAATCAAAATCACGTATTTTTGCACATCTGAGCCTCAATCTATCAACACTGTGCTAATGCAACCAAAAAAAATCTGTCCAGGCGAAAATTACTTTCTTTCTAGGATTATATTGTCAATATTGTGACATACAACACACACTTCTGTATCTTGCTTTTAAAATATTTTTTAGTATTCCAAACGCATAGAAGTGGTCATAATCTTTTCAGGTATGTGAAGGCAAATACAACATAATTTATCAAAGAATAGTAACTTTGACACACAATTCTTACACAAAAAAAAAACAAACAGAGAAACCTTCTGTTAAGAAAGTCTTATTTATCCATTTATGTAAAGAACTGCTGAGGCCAAATAAGGATTCAAATGGCAGCCATCAATCATTAAAAAACCCAAAGAAACACACAAAGAGCTGTGCATAACCACTCAAGGGAGCTTTCCAACAGATTTTAACTGCTTGGCTTACAACAAAGAAGAAAGCCTGCCTGTGCTTTCTCAGGAAATGTCACTCTTTTCCAGACTGTAAGATGTCTTATGAGATAATAGTCAGGTTTATACTGACATGTCAGTTTAAGCAAGGATTGATTACCTTCTTTTCTCTATTTTCCTGTCAATATATGATCTTTTCTTGTAACATGATGCAGGTTACTATGTTATCCTACAGAGAAGATTCACCTCTATTACATGGATAATAAAATGATACTAATTCTAATTTTTTCATTTCCAGAGGAGGTTATTTTTTTTTTTTTATTCATCCATGTTTTCAATTTCCCACTAAAATAACAGCATGCAGTGCTGAAAGGACACTATAATAATTAGCTGAACATAGTCTGGTAAACTTGACTCTCAATTTATTTTGAGTGCTGGAGGGAATCATTAAAACCTATACTGGAGGGCAATATCTCACAGATCACTAGCAGAGGTGACATAAAAGGTGTCAAATGAATGCCTTAAAGAGAAACAAAGAGAGCAAGACATTCAAGGGGTGAATATACCTGCCTTGGTATAAAGCAGAAGGTTTTATTTCCAGTCATTGAGCCATCCTGGTCCCGTAGTAAAGAGACTGTGCAAAGCTGACGTGCTCTCCTGGTTGCCCTAAGGTCTTCGTACCATTCAGTGAGCCAGATATTTTCTAAAAACACAATAAACGTATGAGGTTTTTGTTTTGTATTTGGACTCTTCAGTTTAGAATTGCTTCTTTTCAACGTTTTTGAACTTAATTTGAGCAAAGGTCACCCAAATAAAAAAATTTTAAATGTTTGTCGACTCACAGCAAGTTAATTTTATCTCAGCTCCACAATCAAGCCAACAAACCTGATCATGAAGATTAGAAATGCAAATTTTATATGTATTGAAAGTTCAGGTCTATATAGTGAAATATTTGCTGTCAAGACAAGGACAAATAAACTTTACTTTTGGAACAGTTGAAATTATTAAGCATTCTTCAAGATAAAATAGTGCTAGGATTTTAGATAGTGATCTTTACAAATGAACACAGCTTTAGATGGCTGGGAACAACTGACTGGTATGAACAACATTCTAAAAGGAAAACAGAACAAATGGCAGAAAAGTCAAATTTAACCTGAAAAGTAAAATATCTTCAATTAGGAGAAGGAAAGAGTACTAATGTTGAAAACACTTAATGAGTAATGAAATGACCAGCAAAATACACACACTTGAACACTGTTACCAGAAGAAAAGTGTCATTATCAAGATTAGAAGACACCACAACTTGATCAGAACACTGACAAGTGTAGGCAGGATTAAGTCTTTACAATATGTGTAACTCTCAACAGTTGATGGTCAATGTTTCCTAGCTTGCTCAGGAATATCTTACTATATTTGAGTAAGCTACAAATCTTGGATTGATAGTTCAAACTCAAGACAATCCTGATGTTTTCTGATACTTTCATCTTCAAACTGGTTTTGCAGTGAAAAATCCTGATCCTGTTGCGTATTTTTGATTCTTCTTCTTCTCAGAAGAAGAATCTTCTCCTGATTCTTCCATGTATGAAATATTAGTCCCATACAAACATTTCTTTAGCCCTATTTGCATTGTCTTCCTTCTTTATCACAAAATTTCAATGGTGATTTAGAAGAAATCTGCTATGATGGCTAGCCATTGTCATACATTTAATGGAAAAATAGAAAAAAGTATACACTAAGAGTTCTGGTCACAGAAGCCAGAGGGCAATATCTATTTTTTCCCTAGATTTATTAGCAAGGCTTAATAGCAATCCTTGCTCAGTTTGCTGCTTGATTCCAAGCTGATCAGGAGACAAAATTTACATCTAAGGGTAAAACTGAATTCATACCAGAAATGATGTATTTTTAACTAACTTGCCAGATTCTGGCTATTGTTCTCTGTTACAAACACAGTCAGGATCTACAGGGGTGCAGTGAACTTTTTCTTAGTGCAGAGACCAGGTGACTTAAAGTTACCTTTATCCATGCTATTCAACTCTCCTGCCTTTCCAAAACTATGGTTTTGATCAAAAAAAAACTCATTGAAAGTGGCCATTGGCTTATGATAGCTCCTAAATTCTGCTTAAAGATTATTTGGGAGCTGCTATTCGACCTGGGACAAAACATGCAACCATCCTTCTAACGGTGTAAAAATACAAATCATTGAGATTAAGAGCATTAGGAGTGAAAATTTGGCACAGTTTTCTGTTCTACTGCAACTGTTTCTGGTCCTTGCTACAGATAACAGAGTGCTTGTATTCGCATGCACACTCTTGAAGACTTAGCTACAACACTACATTTTTATGCCCTTAAGATAGTGGTGCAGAAAGTATATCTTAAAAATCTCTTCATTTCTGAAAGCAGAATACTAAAGTACTTGTCAAGGCATTTATTTGAGGACCTGTCACTCTGAAAATTGCACTTGGAGCAAACATATTTTAGGACAAAAATATGGCATTTTTTTTCCTACGAAGACCAAGTGAAAGCAAGCACAGTGTTAAAAAATTCAACAAACAGTATGCGAAACCAAAAATAGATTCAGCCATTCATGCATCTACACACATGTATAAGAATATTTATTCATTTAGAGTAGTAGGTCTTTTTTAATATTTTGTTCAGTTTTGAAGCTGTCAAAGGTCTCGTAAACACAGGACAGAGGATACAGGGTTGTTGACATCACTTTACAAAATGTTAATTTTGATGTATTTTTTCCACATGTACCACATGGAAAAGTTTCCTGTGTTTCTGTTCAAATGAAGTCTTGAAAACATTACTTTGGGAATGATCATTGTAAAATTTAATGGATTGTTAAAACGTCATATCTAATACCTTTTAGTTTGTACTCATGTATTAAAATTTATTTAAATATTTCTCATGGAGTAAACTCAATATTATTATATTTATCTAACTAGAATGCCTACATAGAAGGTTACTTATAGAGAAGCCAGCTATATAGAAGATACAAGAAAAATCTCTGCATGCAGTATTTTCTACATCTCAATTCAGTTCAAATATGACTCAACATGTTTGTTAGCAAACAGAAGTGTTAATCTCCATTTTAAAAAGTAAAAAATTACTTCAATTTCAGTTTTCCATTTCTTATAAAAGAAGAGTGAAATGTCAGGAAAATTACAGTTGGGAAATAACTGACTCCAAATTCGGGCCATCTTTCTCATGGCATTTGTTCATTCAAGTCTTGGGATTTCATTATCCTCATGGTGATTTCTCCCTGCCACCCTTTCTATCAAGCCCCAGATAAACTCATACTTTTTAAAAATAATTTTATTCAAACAGTATTCTAAGTTACTCCTCAGTTTCAGTACACTGGTTACATACGAGTATGCAAAATCCTAGAGTCTAATGATATTATAAAAGCCAAACAGTGAAACAATATTACTCCATTTTTCTCTTAGTCACTTATTTATGTATTTATATATATAAAAATAAACAAACCTAGAACATACTTGCATGGGTCAAACATAACAGGCAAAAAAATTCATCCCCAGCATTTCCTCCCACGCATTCTCTACAAATATTTTCACTCTGAGCAAAGTCATCACATAAGGAACTAATAATTTTAAGTATGAAGAAGCACATTGAGTAAGTCTGAATGAGATTTTTAAGTCATCAAGTTTTGATCGAATGTATATCTTAGCTTCTGAGAATTAATTCTTGTTTCAAGTTCAGCAATGTATTGAGTCTGACTAAAGCTGTCAAAGATGGGGAGTTCCATACAAGGTGTTGCAAAGCATTTCAGTGTTTTAAGATATCTGAAAGTGCTGCACAGGATTTTGTGTTGAATGACACAAATATCTTTTTAGATGATTTTTGGCCTTGTAGCTGTCATACTTAGCACAAATACTCCTCAGGCAAATTTCTTATTTTCTGAAATTAAGCCATTCCATATATCTATTGTCTTTTGACTAAAAAGATTGAACTCCTAAAGTTTTTCTCGTGAATCTGTAATATTTCTTAACTTTTAAATTATTAAGTTTCCCCATCATTATTTCCTTGTGAAATATAGAAGTAGAATCAGAGATAGGATAAATGTATAAGTTAAAGAACCTGCCAGTTATGTCTGATATATTTGCTTCTTTCTGGGTTTCTCTTTTTCTGTATTCAAAAATCACACCTGTTCACTTTTTTTTAGCAGAACTCATATTACTCTATTATTTATCACAATCTTTTAGCCAACTTATGTCCATTCTTGAGTGCAACTTTATTTTTATACATTGCAATCTACAATGGAAAATTTTACAACCTCCCAGACTATTCTTTCTCGGAACTACTCATTTCTCTAATCCTTGTATAATACTTTGTCTACTTGTGTATTTGCTTACTGTAATATACTCTTATCATTCTTCAAATAAAACATATTAAAATAGGCTATAGTTAAATGTGGAATTTGCTTAAACATCTAGAAATTTCAGTATGTCAAAAATGTGTAGGCCTCTGCTTAGGATAATACATTATCTAAAAGATAAGTTTAAAAAACTCCAATTAACTTAATGGATAGTAAGAGAGAATGATACACTATATTTTATATACCTTAATTTAATAATGTTGAGGGCTTTTTGCATGCAGCTCTGAAATCTGTCTACTTCTCCCTATTCAGAAAGCTGCTATGGCTGTTTTCCAGTATGTGGCAGTATTTTTTTTTTCATTATGTTCACATATTGTTGTCTTCATGCAGCTTTTTTTCACGACTTGAACTCAGAAGTCACAATACTGTTTATTGTGATGGTTTGTGATGGAAAGTGACTGCCACCAGCATGAGGACAAACTCTTCTCTCTGTTCTTTTTCTGCCCTTTGGTTGTAGGTATTTGTCAGTATTAGAGGATCCAATAACAAAATTTTAAGCAGGAGTAACTATAGTAAGTATGAGCACATTCTGATGAAATTGACCTGGTAGTTACTATGTGGAATCAGTTACACAGGAACAGCTTCTCCACTGGAGAGAATATCCAGTAGGAGATACTTGCCCAGGGAGTGATATTGGATTGGTCAAGGGAGAATGCTCTCTTTTTTTCTTTCCTCTAACTCTCATCTCTTATTTTTCCACAGAAGTAACTTTCACTATTAGAGTGGATGTGTGCCATCAGCTATGGACTCTGTAAATCCTTGTGTACATGAGCTGGTCTTAACAGCAACTGTGCAACAAAAAAACTTTCCAAAATGAAGAACAAGCAAATAATCCTAGCAGAGCAGAAGCTACAACAAATATGATGGAACCAAATTAATGTTTCAAATTTGTTCCATACAAATAAAAATGAAAAGAAATTGATGAAATGGAAAAAAATTAGACAAAAGTAACTTTTGTTGTGGCATAAGTGAGCAAGTTGGACGAAAATTTATATTGTGCTGAGATACCAAAGATATGAGAAAAATGAATAGTGATGCTGTTGTCATCTTCTGTTCAAAGGAGATGCATATTTACATTAAAATTGCAAATATAATTCCTACAATGAGGACATCACCAATCTCAAGAGCATGAGGTTATAGGTTTTCTTGTGCCCATACTTCTAGCCACATGCAGCACATGGAGTACTTGAGCTTGTTTCTCCTTTAAAATTACTACTGCTACTACTGCTACTACTGCTACTAAGAGAGAAATACTATTTTTCAGTAAATATTTCATTAGGTAATGAAAAAACAAATGCAAGCAGATGAAGAGTATTTCATAATACACTCAAGTGTCATTTTTTTATCATAATGCTGGCAATATATATTGCAGGTCCTGAAGTGTGAGAGCATACTGGTTGTTTCAAGATTTCAATGGTTTTGTGGGAATAGTCAGTTAAAACAAAACTCAGTTTCATTCACTCCACATTTTGGTAGTAGTTCACAGAACAAGATATTCCCTGGACTATGCACAAAAGATTGTAGGGATATCTATTTGGACCAGTCCATGCAGAATGAGGCAGGAAAGCTAATAATGAAAGATAGGCAAAGTCAGATTTCTAATATCTGAGCTCTCTCCATGGCAGAAGATTTTTTAGCAGTACAGAAAATCCTATAAATTCTAATCTAGAAAGTCACAGGAATAAAAGCAGATCACACAAAACAAACTGGGGAAAGAAAGATGCTGACAGCAAGAGAACACATTTGATATAAAAGAGATATAAAAGAGATGATGATAGGAACAAAAGGTAGGGAAGCAAAAATATGTCAGAAGTTGGCAAGAGCTCTGTAAATCCACATTACACGATATGAGGAGAGAGCACTGCTGTGGTCAATCCTAGTGGAAAAGAAGGAAAATTCTATGCCATCTTGGATTATCTTTGCTGTCTTTGGTGTCTTGTGGAAGATGTGTTTGAGGAGATTGTGATCTTGAGCAAAGCCTGAAAGTCCTTTTAGTCCAGTGCTAGGGCCTGAGACAGCCATTGGCCCCAGGTATATTACAATAAAGGGAAACTTTGGTTAAACCTCCTAGATACTAGCTAGATCTGCTCTGGTGGGCATTAAGAAGGAGATAGTATTTCTACCTGAAAAAAAAACCCCAGCCCAGCAAACACACATACACACACACACACACACACACACACACACCCCACAAAAAAAAAAAAAAAAAAAAAAAAAAAAAAAAAAAAAAAAAAAAAAAAAAAAAAAAAACCCCCCACCAAAAAAAAACCCCAAAAAAAAAAAAAAAAATCCATAAAAAAAAAAACACCCCCCACAACAACAAACCACCAAAAAACAAACAAACAAAACCCCAACCAAAACAAAAAAGCCCAACAAACCAAAAAACTGATAGTATTGCAAAGGGCAAGAAGGATGATCCAGGATGGGATCTGCACAGCCTGAAGTAGATGTCCACCAAAGGAACTAAGATTTTTTTCAGAAGACAAATGATAACAGAAGACTGAATTGTCTTTTATATTTCTTCAAACATTATTTTTGAGCACATTTTAACTGTTCATACAATGCAATTTGCGAGAAGAAAGAAACTTAGGGACCAAAGTAAGACACAAATTTGACCAGAGTGCTTGGAAAAGGGAATAAAATTGAGAGCTGATTTCTTGAGAAAGAAGGTAAACTAGCAAGAATAATGGATTTCAAGCAACATAATCTGCTGTCTGTACTTGAGTAAATTTCTAAACTTGCAGATAGAATATCCAAGTTCTCAAATAAGGTCCACTGAAGTCAAATACACAACCTTAAGAACAAAGATTAATGATTCTTAATAAAGTAGGTCTTTAAGTACAGTTTGACAGAACAACTTGACATTGATAACACAAAGATACTGAACTTGACTCACTGCTTCTTTGCAGCTGTCTCATTGTTTACACTTAGATAAGTGATAATAGGTATCACAAGTATTTAATGATAAAGTCTGGAGTTCAAGATGGTGGACAAGAATAACAGATGAGACCTGAATTACAGAAAATTGCAAATTCTGTTGTCATAAAGCTTGGGATTTAAACCTTAGCAGATCAGAACCTTAATTAGAGAGCTATAAATGGGAAACAGACTGATAACATAATCAGTATGATATAATCAATATATATTATTCCATATATGAGAAATAGTAAGTTTTCATACAATAGGTTATGTTATCGAATAGTTATTTATGGTGGGTTTCACTCCAGTAAATTTGACAATCTCAGCTGTGTTATTTGAAGCTGCATTTACAAACTGAGCAAGATTATATGGTCTACTTGTAACATAGAAGACATTGTGTCCTCTGCCTTAAAGACTATTTTGGACTTTCTTTTCAAATTCAAGTGCTTTTTCTAAAACCAATTATGTGTGCTTTTCAATTTTGAGCTTAGAACATTCATTAAGTGGGCATAAGAGACAAAATTACTGTCATGAAATGTGAATACTTTTCTTGGAGGATACTGAAGCTTTTTTCAAAGGGATTTTTTAGCTTTTCATTTACTGTCAGGATACTGAATTTTGTAGGCAACTATGCATATTAAAATAATGCTACTCAACTATGTAGATGTATATTGCTGCTTCTTAATATCCTCAACTATTTTTTAGAATTAAAATAATATCTTTAAAGGGACAAAGACAAAGAAAATGTAAAAAATTAATCTAAAAAATAGATGTATTTATTTTAAAAAATATAGTTTATATATTGTAACCTTTGTGTCTAGAGTAGATTTCCAGTATTCAAAAGGAATATCTTAATGAGTCACCCAGTGAAACCTGTTGTGGGGCTATTCAAACTGTGAATAATACACTTTTACATCATATAATTGAATGTGCATTTATCCTGTTCCAAGGCACTGCACATAATAAAGCAAAACATGCATGATTTCATCATAATTAAATATAAACTCTCATATCCATGGAGTCTTCACCAACAAGGACAGCAATATGTCTATTTTGGTGGTTTCTTCTCTGTCCATAGTCCATTATATGTTCTCCATTATTTTTATATGGTGAATTGAGTTGTAGAAGAAATCTAACCTTAGGTTGGTTTTTACTGTTTGCATAGTATTCAGCAAACTGTTAATCTATTTGTAGCTAACTCATTCATCTGCAAAATGTGTTCAGTGGTGGCCTATACTCATGAGAGGTAAAAAAAATAGTCAAATTTTTAGGTAACTGCAGTTCTTAGGGACTGAAAGATGTAATTTCCATCATCATGAAATTCCAATATGAATTTTATAAAACTGAAATGTCCTCCATTAATATAGCATTATTTTCCCCTCAATGTCTTTCAGAAAGTATGAAGGTGGAAGGATATATATAGAGCTTTCAAAAACTATCAATAATTAAAAAACAAAACAAAACAAAACACAACAACAACAACAACAAACTCACCCAAAACCCATAAAATTATGGTTAAAAAAAGAATATGGGAAAAGTGACTTTTACTGATATAGCAAGTGTCACTGTTTAAACTGGAAGAGATATTTTACTTACTGCAGGACCCAACAGACAGCTAAAGAGAAGGCAGGTTTTTTGGTTTCAAAGAAGTTGTCTTATTAAAACACTGAGATGAAAGGTCCCAGACATCTTTAAGTTACCTGCAAGTGTAGCAACAAAGGCAGTATAAAATACATGACTGATAACTTTGCACAAATTTGGAAAATTGCACTGCACTCTTTCTTTCACTGAAGTAAAAATACAGAACAAATTGGTAAATAAAATGATAAAGTTACTGGATTACTTTCTTATTTGCTTTGGTTTGATTTCCATCTTTGTAAAACAAACAAACAAACAAACACACTTAACAGCAAATCTGGAAAACATTCTGAATGTATAAGAATACTCATTTTGCTTTGCAACTTCTAGCTTCTTAAAAGAAAGATAAACTGTATGGTAGCTTGTTTGCTTCATAAAGTTTAAAATTAATACTATAGGCAAAGTTCTCTGCATTTATCATCCATGCATGCAAAACTGAAATTTAATTCTTTCTATAACAGAATTCATATTCTGTTGAAAGAATTTCCGTGTGTCATAATAGCTCCCTCAAGATAGAACAATTTTTTCCTTGTTAGTACAGAAAAGCTCTGTGAATACTTTATGCTTTGCTATATTCATTGTTGCCCTAGGTAGAGTAGGATTCTTTTTTCCTCTAATATTATAAAATATAATTTTCATTTTCTTTAAAAACAAGACACTAGGAAATTTTCCTTTTGGAAAATACTTTCCTGCAAAATAGCAGCCTATATCAGTCACCATCACTAGGGAATGCGAGTAAATTGATGAAATTTGAAAAATATGGCTATTAAAATGCAACATTTATTTTAACATAAAGTTTAATAATGTAACATTTGAAAACTTGCATTCCATTTTCTAAATAATGGTAGTAATTCATTATTATTGTTAGTATTATTGAGGAAAAGTGTTTGGTTTGGGGGGAATTTGTTTGGGGTTTTTTTCGGTTTGGGTTTTTTTCCACCAAAATCAAGTATATCTTTAAAGTATATTGACTTAAAAAATACCTTGAAGAGAAAAAATTTAAGCAACAATTAAGAAAGAGCCTAAATCCTTGGTCTCTATAGCCCCTGTGGCATATACCTTGAGACTCATGGACAAAACCTTTCCAGTCAAGACTGTTTATTATTGTTTATTTATTACAGTTCAGCAGATATGACATCTTCTGTCAATCTAAAAAGTTATTTAGTTAAGATCTTAGATCAGAATCTGTTTATATTTCCATGTCCCACTATGTCAAGAGTAAAGCTGAAGTTTTAGCAAATGTTAAAAGGTATTAAACTAACACAAAACCATATAGAAGTTAAAGAACTATAAGGTCTCCCCCGGGCCTCTTTCTCTAAGTGAAATGACCCTCCCAGCTCCCTCTGCAGCTCCACGTAGGATGTGTGCTCCAGGCCTTTCACCAGTTTTGCTGCCTTTCTCTGGACTCACACCAACAGCGCTTCAATGTCTTTCTCGGTGCAGAGCTCATCATGGTCTAGGCTTCCTTCCAAGGGGAGACAGAGGGGCAGACACTGATCCATTCCCTCTGGTGACCAGTGACAGGACCTGTGGGAATGGCATGGAACTGTGTCAGGGAACATTTAGGTTCAAATATTAGAAGTAGGTTCCTTCCCCAAGAAGGTGGTTGAGCACTGGAACCCAGGGAAGCGATCACATCACCAAGCCTGCCAGAGTACAAGAAGTGTTTGGGCAATGCTCTCAGGCACAAGGTGTTATCTTTGAGATTGTTTTGTGCAGTGATCCTTGTGAGTCCCTTCAATTCAAGATATTTTACTGTTCTCTGACCCTTTTCCAAGGGGTACAATCCTTTAGAAACACAATTTTCTAGTGTGGATCTTCCCATGGGCTCATAAATCCTATCAGGATGTCTACTCCTGCATGGGCTCCTCTCCTCATATGTTCACATGTCCTGCCAGAAGCCTGCTCAGTCACCCTGGGAGTAAACAAGTGTTTCCTGTTGTTTAGAAGGGTCTTGATGCATTTCAGGTTGTGCTCATCTACTGGGAAAAAAAAAATGAAAAAATAATTTCTTTATTTTCTTTTCACATTCCCCTCAGGTATTTGTAAACATTGATGATATTCTGCTTGAGCCTTTATTCTACAGGCTGAATAGTCATAGCTGTCTCAGCATTTTCTTATAAGAAAAAAGGAAGATAAGTAAAGTAACAAATAACAAGGAGGACCGCTTACTGACAAGGAATTTCATAATTAGAAAGTGGTTGTTCAATGAAATGTGTATTAATACAATCAAGTGAAAGTTCTGTCCAAGAAGATCATGTCAACTATCCTATGTAAAAAAAAAAGAGAACCTAAAAATTTGCTGGTAGCCATACGTTAACTCCTCAAGAAAACATGAGTTATGATTACTATATCTAAGCTTACACCTATAAACACCTAAATAGATAAAATGGACATGATAGTAAGAACTAATAGAAATATCATACCTTTATATACAGTATTTATGTGAACCACTATTTGTTAAGTAGGCATATTCCATTTTAATCTGCATATATGCAATGCATTTTAAATCAACTCTACTTTCAGTTGACTGTAATTCAAAGACTAATTTGCTAATTATATGTTCTATCTGTCTCCAAAACAGCTAAATTTGCAATTGCAAGACTGTAAAGAAGTGGTTAATAGAAGAGGTTATATTCTTAGTCAAAAGAAATCACAGAATCAATTATCTGGAAAAGATCTCTGAGACCATCAGATCCAACCTATGACTGAACACCCCCACTCCAACTAGACCATGGCACTGAGTGCCGCGTCCAGTCTTTCCTCAAGTATCACCAGGGATACGGACTCCACCACCTCCCTGGGTAGCTCATTCCAATATTTAATCACCCTTTCGGTGAAGAATTTCTCCTAATGTCCAACCTAAACCTCCTCTAGCACAGATAACAACTATATACTCTAGTTTTATCACATTACCTGGGAGAAGAGGCCAACCCCCAGCTAATTACAACCTCCTTTCAGATAGTTATAGAGACTGGTATGGTCTTCCTTGAGATTATTTTTCTCCAGGCTAAACAACCCAAGCTCCCTCAGCTTCTCTTCATGGGTCTTGTGCTCCAGACCCTACACCAGCTTTGTTGCCTTTCTCTGGACTAACTCCAGCACCTCAATGTCCTTCCTGAACTTCCTGGGCTGTCTCACGTCCAGCTGGCTGTCCACCAGCACACCCAGGTCCATTTTTGCTGGGCCACTTTCCAGCCTTTCTTTCCCCAGTCTGTGGCACTGCCTAGGGTTATTGTGGTCAAAGTGCAAGACACAGCACTTGTTGAACTTCATGCTCTTTTATCTCAGCCAGTTGATCCAGTCTGTCCAGGTGCCTCTTCAGGACATCCCTACCTTCCAGAAGATCGACACTGAGCCAACTCATTTTCATCCATGAATTTGCTAATGGTAGACTCAATCCCCTCATTCAGATCATCAATAAAGCTATTTAACAGGGCTGGGCCCAACACTAATCCCTGGGGGTACTATTAGTGCCTGGCTGCCAGCTGGATGTGGCACCATTCATCACCACTCTCTAGGCTGTTCCAGACAGTTCTTAACCTAGCAGAGAGTGCTCTTGTCCAAGTCGTGGGCTGCTAGCTTTGCTGGTAAAATGCCATGGGAGATGGTACCAAAGGATTTGCTGAAGTCCAGGTAGATAACATCTACAGCCTTTCCCTTATCTAGTAGGCAGGTCACCTGGTCCATAATAAGAGATAAGGTTGGTCAGGCATCATCAGCCCTTACTAAACTTTTGTTGGTTGAGCCTGATCCCTAGATCGTGCTGTATGTTCTCTTCCATCATCCTCAACATGATCTGTCCATAATCTTTACAGGCACACTGGCCATGCTGACCAGCCTTGATTCCCCTTCTGGTCCTTCTCATGGGTGGATGTCACATTGGCCAAACTTCACCCATCTGGAACCTCCCCAGTTAGCCAGGACTGATGATAAATGATGGAGAGTGGCTTAACGAACTCATCCAACAACTCCCCAGTCACTCTAGGATGAATCACATCTAGTCTTATAGACCTGTGAGCATTAAAGTGGCTCAGCAGATCACTAATTGCTTCCTCCTGAATTGCAGAAGATCCATTCTGCTCCCCACCCCTGTCTTCAAGCTCAGGAAACTAGCTGTCCTGAGGATAACCAGTCCTACTCTTGAAGACTGAGATAAATAAGGTGTTAAGTACCTCAGCCTTTTCCTCCTCTTACATGACTATAATTATCCTTTACAGAAGTGGCCAGATTAAGTTATAATTGAGCTTTCACCTCTCTAATTTTCTTTCTGCGTAACCTAAAGACACCCTTAAATACTTTCTGATTTCCAGCTCCTTTTTTCAGAAGTGACATAACCTCTCTTTCCCCCCTTGTTCCTGTGAAAGCTCCCTGCTCAGCCAGGCCCATTTTTCAGCATATCAGGACAGCCTGCTCCTGTGCCTTCAAGATTTCTTTCTTGAAGTATATCCAGCCTTCTTGGGCCTCTTTGTTTTTAAAGGTTACTTCCCAAGGGACTTTCTGAGCCAATGTCTTGAACAGGCCAAATTCTGTTCACTGAAAGCCCAGGGTAGTTTTTGTTAATGCCTCTCCTTACTTCACTGAGCATTGAAAACTGTCATTTCATGGTTGCTGTGCCCAAGAAATATACTTTGTAAGAGCAAATCGTCTTGGGGTTTATTTTGACACAGTGTTTAACTGAGTTGGGTTGACAAATCAAATATTTTTTGCCTCTTTGGACAAAATAACATTTTAACAATCTGACCGTAACTTACAGATTTCAAATCAAATAATGTCTAGCAGCAGATGCAGCTAATAAATTTCTCAGACAAAAAAAAAAAAAAAAAAAAAAAAAAAAAAAAAAAAAAAAAATCTTCTGGCCTAGAAATCAAACTGCTGTTAGAAGACAAGGATGAACCAATAGAAATTCGCCTCTCTGTTTTACATTCATAGGTTGTCTTCATCAAGAACATCAACAAATGGAGACCTACCATCAAGATGTTAACAGAACTCTGCTTTTCTCTGATCCTGGTAGTGGTTCTGAGTGGAAGAATATTGTGTTTTAGGAGGTAGTGATTCCCAATGGAGTAAACCTGAGCAGGCCAAAGCCTGTGCTGCGCTGAATTTACAACCTGGGCTTCAACTCTGTGCTGAGCAGCATAAATCCTATTTCTGCACAATAACCTCAGCCAGCTAACAGAGCAACCAACAGGCAGCTCCCACTTATTACTGGTGATTATGCCCCCTGCATGGCCTTATCTTTATCTATGTGTGCAGAAGGAAGTTCTCATGAGAACATAATTTCTCTTTCAACTGTAGAGAGGATAAAAGAGCTTTTCCCTTGCAAGAAAATCCTAGCGTAACTTGAATGACTGAAATGGGAGTAGCTCTGTCATGGAGGGGGTTGCTGTGATGTATTGCACAAGGAGTCCTGTTTGATGCTGCACTGCCCGGGGCTTTCATCATCTAAAGGGACACAAGACTTTCTCTATTACTGCAGAGTTTTAGCTCTAACAAATAGCATTATAAATGTTAGCTTAAAATGTCTAGGTGGTTTTCTACTGGGATCATAATGAATAATGCCCTTTTTCTAAGACATTACTTAACTCGTAAAACAGAAGCGTAACTATCCCTGCAGTGCAGGTCTGATATTTTTCTATGAACCTGAAAATCCACGGATGTAAAACTAAGTTCCTGTAACAGCACAGGTACTAGGTTTTAGCCCACAGGAAACATCAGATAATTAAATTTGCTTACACATCTTTCTTAGAAAATTTTCTTTTGTTCCTGCCTATGTGTTATTGCTCTCTACTTTCCTTTTATCTTTTCCTCTGATGGAACTATTCTTAATTTAATTCTATCTATGTAGATATCAACCTTATGCTTTTGCATAAACTTTGTTGCACAGGGAGACTACTTGTTTATTATGATGCTTAGGCTGGTTTATGTCACATATGATCCTATTCCTGAAAAGGCAGATTAGAGCTATACAGTCCTCTCATTTTGAAACCATTGTGTTTGTGAGTATCATGTGTTCTCTAACACAGAGGATATTTATGTCTGATGCTGTTTATGGAATGCTTACGCTAGAGCAGACCTCGAACCAAAGACAAGCTGAAACTCGAGAATCGGGACAAAGACATGAGAATTGGACTAGTGAGAAAAAAAGAAGTTCAGGGTTCCAAACTTTGTATTTAGCTATTGGGCTAATGTACATCTTTGTAGTGGAATAATAGAGTAAATGTAGTGGGTATGCACATTGGAAATGTTAAAGACACACTTGAAGGTCCTGTAAGGGCAGTAGGACAGATTCTACCATCTAGAACATTTTGTGTCACATGTCATGCAATAAGGACAATACAATGCTTTCAGTGTTTTCCTGGGCAAAATGGTTTTAAATGCACAGTCATTAGGGTTTAGGCTGCAAACAACAACAAAGTTGATTACAACCAGTATAAAGTAAAATGGATACAATTCTGAAGCTGATAATATAGATATCTCTGGATTTTATTTACACAGGAGACATTACTCTGTTAATGTTAAACTATCTGTTTTCTGTCTGTGAAGAGACTTTAGCAAAATATATTTTGGAGACAGTCATAAAAGTCTTCGAAGAACAAAGGAAAATTAGTTACTTAAGTAGGTGGAGACAACTGCTTCACTGTAATTTCTTGGAACTTTTGATCGCCTAAAAGTAATGAGGAAAATGTGATTTGGGAAACTTATTTAAAATCCCAGCTCTTGTAATTTCTTATTCCGTCAAGAGAATTCATATCCACCAGCCAAAAAATTTTTGTTTTTCTAGCATTAATTTTATTTCCTATCCTTCATATATGTAATTAGCAAGATTTTTGCTTTACCAAAATCACACAAAACATAACAGGTTAAAAAAATAAAGAAGAGAAATATGGAGAATATTTCTCTTTCTCTCTTTTTAAAGTATTTTTTATTATCTAAAGAATATCTTTAGATACTAAAGCTAAACTGAAGGAGTTACAATTTTGGAAAGAAATAAGAAAAAAAACCAACCCACAATGGGTTTGTAAATCTTGAATTCCTATAATATATTTTTTCATTAATTTGTACACATCATATGGCATACTGGTTTCATTTTCACCCTGAGGCTGTCTTTTGCCCTAGAGTTCAGACACAAGGCAAGTCCTTTCAAGTGAAACAAATTTATATCCTACAAGGTTGTTTTGGTTTCATGGTTTGTTTGTTTGTTTTCTCCCAAAAATATCTTTAAGAAGAACAGACACTTTTAAGTTTTATAATTCTTCTCCCTTTCCATTTACTTGTAAAATTTATGGCTGCTATGTTTTCAAGGGGAAATCAGTATGTTTTTGTATCAAATAAAGAAAAAATATGGCTAGAAGAACCAAAAGAGTCCTTGAAGAAGTTTCTTCTGTTTTACTTCCCTGCTATGACTGCAACCCATTGGTTTATAATGGGTTAATGGAAGAATTTTGTCTTCATTATGTCCCACATAAAATATTAAATACCCATGTCATAAAAACCTGAGAGATGCACTCAAGGCCAAGGGAATATATTTGGAATTTGGAGAACAGTAGTTTCATCAAATTCTGCACCTCTGAACCAGTACATTGTTTTCCTTCACTGTATTGTTCCACAGCTGATCAGGCAATCTGTTTGTACATTTTTCCTCNTTTACAGGAAATTTGTTTTTTCTTTTTTTTCCAAGGGTTTTTTTTTTTTTTTTTTTTTCCTTTTTTTTTTTGTTTGTTTGTTTGTGGTTTTTGTTTTGTTTTGTTTTGTTTTGTTTTTCCTTCTCAAGCAAACATAAAAAAACCACAATACTGCAATGAGGACATATATATTCATAAGATGAATTTCAAAATAGAAGGTAATAAAATTTATGCTAGACTGTGTTACTTGCTCACTAATAATAATAATAATAGTAATAATAATAAATTTATTTTATGTGTATTTGCACAAATATTTTCAGTTTAGTTTAGAAATCTGTGAAGTTAATGTGGTTAAAAAAAAAAAAGTATCTAATTTCTTGTAGTTTAAACTACAAATTTTAGTTTGGTTTAGTTTCTTTTAAATACTTTTTAATTCTTTTTAATTTTTAATTTTTAAGTTTGTCTGTCTGACAAGTGCTGGCATTTCTCAAAAGTCATCCTTATGAACAAGACTGAAGGACCAGCAGTACATTTTCTTTTTTTGTATTTCAGTTCACTTATCAATGTTGAGCCTAAAACTTTTACCTGAGCTCCAAGCGACACTGGTAGCCATTATTTTGACATTTTCTCAGACAGTCAATCTCTGGTGATGCACTGGATGCAGGTGCCCAGGTATTGGCAGCAGGAGCTGCAGGGGCCTCTGTGCCAGACATGGATGCCTTCAGCTGGCTCCAACCAACACAATAGAGGACAAGGCTCAGACCAGCAGCCAAGGTGGTGGTGTCTCAGGTAATATGTGTTTAATATAAAGAGGAAAAGTCAGATAGACAGTAGAAAAAGGGACACAAAAAAAGGAAAAGGAAAAGGAGAAAAAGAAAAAGAAAAAGGAAAAGAAAAAGAAGAGGGGGGGGGGGAAACAGGGGAGAAAGAACCAAAGTTAGAAGAAGAGATGATGGTGCTCCACAGTGGAGCAGATATCCACAGCAGGGTTTATGGAGCACTCCGTGCATGAGCACATAGATATTCCTCAATGCACTGCAGCCTGAAAAAAACCCTGTGCTGGAACCAAAGATGAGAAAGAACGGAGCAGACAAGAAAAATTACTATGTACGAACCATACCCTCCCCAAAACAAACAAACAGACAAGAGCTGCCAAGAGCTGCCTCACTAAAGAGACTGAGCGTAACCTGTGGAGATAACAAAAGAGTGGGGAGGAGAGGAGCAGGCAGTGATAAAGATGGTCACAAGCCCTGATTCTCATGAAAAGCATTTTCACCACAGCATCTCCTGGAAAGAAATATAAACAATCCTGAAGATTTCTAGAGGTTGTTAAAGACAGCAGTTTGACACTGTTGATTAACAAGCTGATTAAATGAATCAGAAAAATAATATTGGAGATATTAAGGTTCATGACAGACTCAATTGCAGCTATCAAAAGTAGTGTTGTTTTAACTATTCAGAGAAGTCACTTAAATAAAAAATAGAAACTTGGACTTGCAAACTAGGACTTGAAGAAAACAGGTTTATTTTGTGAATGAATGAATGAATGAATGAATGAATTAATCTGGTTACATGTCCTATGCGAAACTGACCTAAAGAGTAAAGATGTTAAGGAGAGATCCTTGACAAACTTCTTCAGGCACAAGAATCATCCAAATCATTATTCAGAAGGTCAAACTGGTGCAACGTGTCACCAAGTTGGTTGAATAGTGGACACCTGACTCACTTCAAATAAAAAAAAAAAAAGTAATAAAAAAATAATATACAGGAAGTGTAAATGAAGATAGGATATCCAGAAGGAATAGTGAAACATTGCCTGAATACGAGAGATGGAAATCGGAAAAGCAAAGCTCAAGCAGAATTGAAAGTAATCATGAAAGCAAGAAGTTTTCTTTCTGCTATATCTGCAACAACAACAAAAAAAAAGAACTAGGAAAAATTTTGGCCTGTTATGAATTAATAATATTCAGTTGAAAGAAGAGTTTGAAACTCCTTTTTGATTGTTAGATCTGCACTTAAACGTTTGAAAAATAAATACAAAGATAATATTCAATAAATTCAAATATTTATAATTTCTGAGGAGCCTGGGGATAGATTAATGGTTTATGATATGATATACAGAATTGGAAATATTATTAAGAGGGTGATTTATTTTTAAATTAGTTTATATACTCTTTTGTCTACAAATTTGTTAATTTATACTTCTGCTACCTGTAAATATTGATCAAATATATAAATCCCAAAGCTATTAGTCAGATTGAAGCATTTAAAAAATTAAATAAAAAAATCTCTTGATACACTTATTTTGAGATTTGATTTTGAATGTAAATATTAAAGATTTATATTAAAGATGTAAAGATTAATTTTATAATTTTGTTTCCTTTAACCTTACAAACTAGGTCTTTTATCATCAAATTTTGTTTTTTTAGACTCTAAATTTTAAAATACTTTCTAAAAAGAATCACTATAATTAAAAATAATTTTTAAATATAAAAATAGTCCCAACAATCTTTATGGTAGTGGATGTAAATTGTACTCTTAAAAAAAATACTAAAATATTTCAGTCTCTGACTTTATATTGTGAAATCATTTCCAGTTCATTCAAATTTCATAATTTGCTGTGCTCATGAACAAAAACTGTTCTATATTGCTTTTTCCTCATTTGTTCTATTTCCCTCATTTTTTTTCCTGCCTGCAATGCATCTATTGTTTTAGGCTTGATCTGATATCCAGATTTACCTAGCAACAAGAATAACATCTACAGAGGTAGATTCTCTGCATTTATCTTAAGGCCTCTTTTTATTTGAATCGTAACATTCAAGAATGTCTTCTAAAAATACAACATATTATTTCTCCTCATCCCACAATTCACCATGCTATTTCTCTTCATCCCCAATTGATTTGGAGAATTTTCTTAGACTGCTGTCAATATAGACTTGAAAGGTCTTCAAAGGGAAAGTTTTTATCTTGAAACTGCAAAGTGCTGTTTTGTTGTCTTCTAAAGTGTGTTTCTACCTCCTGTAATAGCTGTAATCTGAGTGCTACCAAAAGATGCTTAAGACATCATTCCCTATACTGTATTTCTCCACTTCAGGGTATCTGGCGTGTGCTTCTTCTGTTGTTTGCCATTTTCTCTCTTTTTACTGACAGGAGGCTATTTCACAAATAATCTCATAAAGGGAAAATAGGTAGCTACAGCTTGGATAAGTGTAAACAAGCAATTTTGTACTACTCTATAGTCCTTTTGCTGGTGAAACCTGATAAATGGATCCAAAAGAAAGCAATCTCTCCTACACAAAGGACAAATGTTATAACCAGATGAAAAAGACAGTCAGGGAAACAAGGGAAAATAGACTAATATAAGTTTAAAACATTAAGTATGATAACATTGCATATTGGTCTCCAACGTTATTGGTTTTTAAAAGACAAAGCTTCTGTAATGAACTAATAAAGATTAACACACACACACTGCAAAATGCTTTGATGCCTTTTCCAATGCCTTTTCTCGCAATCTGGGGTATTCCACCTACGTGCAGAGAGAACTATAAGGTTTGTAAAATTGAATAGTGAGAATGTGGCCCTAACCATTTTATGATGCAATCTGTTTGACTGAAATGGAATGAAAAAATAAAATCCAAATCCTTTGGTAAGGGAAGAGAAGGTCTCTCCTAAAACTAATATTCTAAGTTTTTGAAGTTTGAACTTCGCTGTTTTTTCAGCATTGTTGCAATAAAAAATACGTATAAATACTTATATATGGTTGTATAGATACACACAAAAAGGCATGTACAAGTTAGGGATTTAGACATCATCATCATAAGAGAGTTGAGAATATTGGTAAATTCAGGTATGTTCACCCTGAGTATTTAACTTTACAACCACCCAGAACCTCTATGAAGAATCCCTTATTTTTTCCCAGAGTTCACCTCTGTTTGCCTCTTGCCTATCTAAAATTCTTACAAGAAAAAATTACAGCATTTCTTTTTATTTTTTTCAACCATTGTCTCTTTTTTAAAATGTTTGCCTTTCAGCTGAAATCTTCAGCTGAAATCTTATGCTTGCTTACCTATAAATTCTTTCTCTGCTTTTACAGATGATACCTGGAAAAGCTGGCTTCAACCTGTTTTGTTAAACAGGTCTTCAGTTCTGCTCCAGCAGTCTGTGAAGACCATACCTCTCATCTAAGACTGACATTATTTTTCTTTAATGTTGGGAGTTTTCATCATTCTAATTCTTCTCCTTCCTAGAAAATGCCCATAGCTTATACTTCTTTTAGCATAATAACAATAATAAATAATAGTAACAATGAGATATAAGGAGCAGTGATGCTGTGAAATAGAGGCATGAAGTCTACATTGCAAAAAAAAAAATCCTTTTTTTTTAACCTGATAGATTTTTTTTTTTATAGAACTAAAACATCTAATTGAGGATAAGACATAACCTTAGAAAAGGAGTTTGAATGCTCCCAGCTATAAATGTAGAACCATTACATCACAGTACTGCTTCAGTGGGCAATATGACTGCAGCATTAAAAGAAAACAGCTAATTTAACCTAATTTTCTAGTCATTACCATAGAAAGTACATATCCACGGACCATAATAAAGAAAAGAAAAAGAAAAACAAAAAACTCAAAACCAACCAACCAAAACAAAAAACAAACAGACAAAAAACAAAAAAACAAAAAAAAAACAAAAACAAAAACAAAAAACAAAAACAAAAACAAAAATTAAAAAAATCACACACACAAAATCCCACCCTTTACAAAATATATAATTTATAATTATATCATCAAACTTTTATGCAAATAGAATATGGACTAAACAACAAAATGCTCATTTATTACCTGGTGCATTATTGCAGCTGTAAACACAAATGAGTGAAGTAAACCATAGACAGATAAGTGTAAGGAAATGAAAACCTGTATCATATTTCTGATGAAATAAATGGAAGTTTTGGTCAGATTAATAACTCTTGCCTTGAGTTGCAATGGGAATTATGATATTCAGACAACTTCTGCTGCCACTCTTACTGCTTTGGCAATATGAGATAACAGATAGTTATGTACTATACAATGTCTTATTTTGACAGTATTTCAGAAAGGGAAACTCTATGCATCTTACATATGGATCTGCACTGACAAGATGTATTCATCTCTAAGATCCACTAAAATAGAACTTTAAATTTAATATGTATACACCTACTTCTATATTCATTAATAACCTTGAGAAGGTTCTTAAGCATGGCTTTACACAGCTTGTGTTCCCTTCCTGCGTGGTTTGTAACATCTAATTGAATAAATATAGAACCAAATCAAAACATATTATTTTTCTATGATTGCATCAGTTCAAAGGGACATAAAGTAACTGGTATTTTTTCTTGATTTATTTATTTTATTTAACTTTTATTGACTGGTTTCACTTTTGAATGGTGAGACAAAAGAACAGGCTAGCTACTTGTTAATCTGATAATCTCTGGGCTAAAAAAGGACTTTGAACCAAAAATTTTGCTCATTTTGCCAACCTGTATTTTGAAAAATTATTAATCATAAGTTGTTTAATTGAATCCCATCCCATTTGAGTTCAATGAATAAAAATACTTAGCATGTTATTGAGCAAAAAATGTGAATCTCTCAAATTTTAAATGCAACCACTCAGATTTTGCCTTACAATAGGATTTGTCTTCTAAAACAGTAGTAAAAGTAAATACAGAGTACACAAAAATAGATCCTTATTTATGCAAGTGATTGACCATGAGGAAATGAGAATTAATTTTATAAGTTGGTTCAATACAAAATAGATCTAACTGGAAAACAGCTCAGGCAAGGTAGTCCACATTATGACTAGACAAACTGACATAGAGAGGACCTATGCCTTCCTCCTCAATATTTAAAGTGCTCATCTTAAGGTACAGAATTTCATTGTTCTTAGTAGTTTCAAGAGAAATGTGTTAGTAGCAGTTTATTGAGTGTCTGAATTCACTTTCACCAGAACTTACCCTTTTCTTACCAGAATTTACTCTTTCCCCTCTGGTGTTAGTGGAAGATGCTGTTTGGAACAATGTGAAATATAAGCAAAGAAGCAAATAATTGAGTTTTTTTCTTTTTTACTCTTTTTTTTTTTTAACATTTATTGTTGTTTTCATGCAAAACTTCATAATCAACTAAAGTGATATAAAGCCCACAACAGTTTGTGAACCTCAATTTTATATGCTGTGACACTAATTTCTTGGCAGGATCCATTGATGGAGGAGACGTGCACTACTCAGGTGTTCTCTTTTTTTTTTTTTTTTGAGCAAGTGACTGAGGAACACTGACCCAGCAGAGACCTAGAGGTTATCTTCAGATTCCTCCCAGGGATTCTATATAAATACTTATTTTTATAGGAGTTAGAAATTATTTTATAGAAGCTCTCATAGAAGTCTATATAGAATGTCAAGATATTTGTCTTGATAAATCAGTAACAAAAGGATGATGGGTAATCACCTGAATACTTACTAAGCTCTCTATATATTATGTTAGAAATCACAATTTTTGTCCTAAAGTACAAAACCAAAGCAAAGCAGAAAAAACCCCAACTAAACCAAACCAAGCAAATAAACAAAACAAACAAAAAATGAAGCAAAGCAAAACAAAAGAAATAGAAAAGACCAAGGTGGAATTTTGATAGAGGAGCTTAATAAATTGTACAGGCAGTCCAAGCTCTGTCATTTAGCAAAAAATCATTCGCTATAGCTGCAGTTTTGAAGCCATGGATTGCAGCCCAGATATTTAGCTTCCTGCAAGTAATAACAAAATACATTAGTCTAGCAGTTTATTTTTTAATAAAGCTAACTTTGGTCCATGGATTTTTAATACTATTACAGTATAGGGCACTTAAAAGTTAAGCATGTTTCCATCTCTTTTGTTACGGCAGCGTGCTTAAAGTAGGCATAAGTTGTATTAAGTTTTTTTGCATTAGCAGAGTGTTTTTTCTATGCAAGGCTGAATGAGCACTTAATCTAGGTCTACAGTGAAGAAAGAGTGGTGAGATCACTATGCTGACTGTACTTGAAGTTCAAGAAAAGTTGTCAGCATTCACTGTTTTTTAGTTGAGGAAACACATAATAATAATTTACAGAATTGCACACAAGCACAAATAAACATGCTAAGGATTAGAGAAATTCCCAGTGTGGCCTTTTGCCAATCTGGGGTGGCTGGGTCTAGAATAATGCAAGCAGTTAGCAAATATTCTCTGGCACAATATGGAATTGAAGTGTCTATGAGCTAAATGCAATATGTATGGTTAAACAAGTTCACATAGACTTGAGATGAAAGAAAGATGTGGAAGGTTAAGATCTATAGAGGGCTTGTAGTTTATTATAATGCTTCAAAGGAAAAGCTATTAAAAATTACATCAGATTTTTAGAAATGTTTAAGGGTACCTGTCAGACACATGACACAACATAGTGCTTGAAGCTGTTTTTAGCAACAAATAGGTATCAAAATTAGCTCAGTTTTCCAAAATGCATAGAAACAGAGAAAAAGAGTACTTCGAGTGTAAAGGGGTAGCAAACACACAAAAAAGTGACGCCATATAAATGGAGACACTGAAAGACTGGGATGAATTCTCTGTGCTGCAAAAAAATAATTCTCTATTCAGCTAAGCTGGAAGTTTCACGGTTTGCACCACTCTAAAAATGAACTCAGTATCTTACATTAATGAAGATAAACATAATCCTACTGACAGAGCAGACTTGCATATAAACACTTCCTTTATGTGTTTGCAATTACTTGAGCACCTTGATCACTATTTCAAGAAATAATGACAGTAATGACAATAATGATAAAGTAGGAACTGTACTTTGAAAAACTTACTAGGCACCTATGTTGCAACTGGTCTTTAGCCCCCTCTTATTTGTTTGTCTCACAGGTGTTTCAAGTAAAAAATTGCTTTCATTATGAAATACAAAGACCTTCTCAAAAATAATTTATCTAAGATTTTAATTTATATATTTTCTGGTGTGTGTTTCTTCTACTGTCTTGTGTTTGCATAATATAGTATCATCCTCAGAAGACAGCCATATGAAAATTTAAATTATGACATGAATAGCATAACTTAAACTATATTTACCTTTTCCTTAAAAATTTTCTGTCAAACAGGATATGTCTTGAATTTCCAGTAAGTCTGGCAAAATAAAAGCTTGATATATATGCCAGTTTAGTAATGATTTTGTAATCAATAAGAGAATGGTTGTAATTCCAATAGAATGGAATTATTAGAATACTGGTGCTTCTGCTTAGCTGAAGTAAAACTTTTTTTTTTAAGGACATTTAAATTAATTCAGGTTTGGATTTTCTTCTTTGTTCTTATTGAATGTGTCATTCATTTTGAAGTATGCTTTTGATTCTCTGTTTTATCAGATCTGATAAAGCATCCCACAGATTTTTTGAGTGAAGAATGCTATGTGAATGAGAAATTCTGGCAGAAAAGTACAATTCATTGCCTATTTATAACAGAAATTCTTGATAAGTACCTTGGTTTAGCCCCCCCACAAAAAAACCTCTTGAAAAAACACAATGATATCTTCTATCTTCTGAAAATATCCTATTTAGTATGACTAATGCAGTGCCTGATGCCAATCAGACCCTCCTGGCTGCCAGGACACTGCTGACTCCTGTTCAGCTTTCTGTTGACCAGGACCCCCAGATCACTTTCCATATCACTGCTTTCCCTCCTCTTGTTCCCTGTTTTATAGACCAGGGTTACCCCATCCCAGGTGCAGAATCTGCCACTTTTCCTGCTTAAGCTTCACACGGCTGGTGATTGCCCCTTTTTTTTAATTTGTCAAGGTCTCTCTGCAGAACCTCTCAGCCCTCGAGGGAATTAACATTTCTTTTAAATGAAACTTCTTTGATTGGACCTAATACATGTATTCTTCCACTTCCACTACCAGCAGGAAAAAAAAAAAAAAATCTTTAAACCTTCTCATCTTTATGTTTAACACTTAGATGTCAATGTTATGGCTCAGCTGACTAAAAGCAAGAAAAACAATCAGAAGCATCAGATTTAAAACCTTAAGTTACGATTTTGTGCCAATGCGTTTTTGCTTTAAGCATTATTTGCCATTTTTTTTTTTAGTTTAGACTGGAGAGGTAAAGTTTATGTCTAGTGTTTTTATTTCCTATGCAAAACCAAATCAAAGAGTAATACTGTGTTTTCTACTTAATTAGGTTTCATCACTGTAAGCACAGGCAAGAATTAAGGAAAAATAAAAAAAAAGAAAAAACATGCCATTATTCACCTCTTAACATTTAAACAAATGTTATATGGCTCAAGCTACAATGCATACATCCTAAAGTGATAAAATCTCCAGACTGTCCCCAAAAGCCATAAGCTGTCCTACCATTGACACCCAAGTATTTAACCTTCTCTCCTCTTCAGCCTCTGATTCGAATAATGGTTCTTCCAGGAACATGATTGCAAAAACTCTCTGCACTTCTTTCTGCACACAAATTAGGATGTGAAAATCAATAGGTCTGTCCTCAAGGAGCTGCGTTCTGGCCTTCTGACCTAACACAGTTTCCAGCTAGCTACCCAGCTACTGGTCTAACTTGTTATCTTAGCACACTGCACATTCACATCCTATTTTTTTTCAGGTGCATTTCAGTCCTGCACTTGCCTTTGGATGTTTTTCATGCTGTAATTTTCTACCTATTACTTAACTGCTTAACCCTTGATTTTCCACTTCTTTGAAGCACAAATTTGATCCAAGAATTTATTCTCATATAAAGAGATATTACACAAAGAGAAATGTCATTTATTGTGTGCCCTTTGAAGTGCCATTTTGTCCTAAGCTTTCAGTTTTCATGAACACAGTTAACTCTCAGTGAAGTATTTTATCCTTTGAGGAGAAAAATATTATTTTCTAAACCAGAAGTATGTATTAATGAATGGAATCAAGCTTGGAATATCCAGGTTGGGGCAAGGGGAGGTGGAGAGAGGGAGGGATGGTGTTATTTAGTATTTTTCTGTGAATTTATCCTCAGTAGAAGGAAAAATGAAACAAGCAAACAAACAAAAATTGAAATACAATGATGAATAAATCTGCATGGGAAGCTTCCAACAAATGAACGAGAAATGCAAAGTAAGATTGTCCAGCCACAGATTCAATAGGTAATATAGCCATTCTAAACCCACAAAATAAGAGTATGCAAATTATTTTCAGAAAGTTCCTGGAAACAAATCCAGTCAGCCAGCACAGAAACTCTTTTAAACCAAATGACATTTATTCAGTTGCTACAAGCAGCTTCTAGTCAGAGAAATTGGCTTATAATACATAATAGAAGGAATGTAAGCTTCAGGTCTCTCTAGAGATACACAGTGGAAGACAACAGCAGCAAAGATCAGAGTACCTGGTTTCTGTTTGTGGTGGGAAGTGAAAGTATGTCATTAGGAGTGGTACAAACCAATCTTAGCACAAGTAGTGACAGCCAAAGCAGCATGTGTTGGGATCAAAGCTTGACAAAGGATTTCAGAATCCATTCAGAGACTTCAAACTTTTTTAACCCTCTCCCACACCCACTCTCCAACAAGCTTGAAATGTATTCTTCTCTGTAATATTATTATCAGAAATGAAGAAAAAATTATTCAGAATGAATCCTTCTGCCAGCCATTGATCACTCATTGATATTTCAATAAAATGAAGAAACAAAAAATGAGAAAACATGCGAATCGGCACACAAAAATGGTCTAAAGGTCATAAAACATCTCTCCATGAAGGTTACATTAAATGTTCTCTTGTTTATGTTTACTAAATGCCTTAAAATGAATGTTCTGCTGAGTTTATACTTTTAAAGACTCTAGACCAAAATGCATAAAATATTTTGAAGAGAGAATAGGTAACAGTTACTTGTATAAAAGGTAGTACAAGCCTTTCATCTTTCTTCCTCACAGCATGCAGTAAAAGCTGGCATCAAAATACAAGTACTCCCAAAATAAATTGAGAGCAAATATATACACATGACTGCATTCTCATTAAAATTTCCTGAAAGTATCTGTGTCTACAGAAAGGAGCTGTCTTTTTCCTGAAGGCAAAATAGTTCCTGCGTTTTTCTGACTTCGTATTTTGATTTCATTTGTAAATGCATTCATCTGCAATATGAAAGGAAAAAAGAAAAAAAATCATAATCTGGGTTAGAAAAACAAAAAGATAAAGAATATATCTAAGACAGATGAAAAAATAATTTTATAATTAGTTTTTCAAGTAATTAGTGATTAATTTCTACTTCAATAATTAAATCATTACCATTTAAGTATTGATATACCAAATAAAAAACATTATACTACTGAACAGGTCTCACAATCTGCAATGGAGATCAACAGAGTGTAACCTCATGGTGGAAAAAGAAAGGCTCCTGTACCTGTTGCACCACACGTAAGGACCATCCTCTTGTAATTTTGGAAACCTACTCTTCACTCATTTAGCACCTCCTGATTCTCTCATCTCCACATCCTAAGGCTGCTCTACAATGACACTGCCCTGGTACCCTGAGTACTGTTACCCTCATGGCCCAGCACTGGCAGAAAGTGAATTGTTATCATGCTAGATTTCTTACAGAAAATAATAGATGGCCCAAGAAGGAGACTTGTCTGCACTGCCTGTTGATCTTCATGACAGGTCACTGGCCAGAATGTTTCTATTGCTTTCTCTTCCTTTTATTTATGTTTTTTATTTGCATGATTGTTTGTTTGTTTGAGGGGTGTTTCTCAGTCTCGTGTACTTGAAATTGGTGAATTCTCTTAGCTATAAGTTCCACAAAGACACTTCTGCACCTGTAAACTTCTCAGTTTTTTGCTCCACAGCAAAAGCAACTGAGTTGTTTTGAGTTGAGCTGGGGTGGGGGAGGCTTTTTGGTAGTTTTTGTTTGTTTGTTTGATTGTTTTGGGGGTGGTTTTGGCTTTTTTGTGGGTTTTTTGTTGCAAAGATAAATAGAGAATGGAATAAGAAAAGTGATATAATACTTGTCTACAAATCTGTAGTTCTGGTCTGAGTTGAAAACAGATCTCTACATTTCATAAAATAAAACCCAAAAAGCAAACCAACCAACCAAACAAACAAACAAACAAAAAATCACCACCAACTGATACAGATTCAGTTTGAGTTTCTAGAAGAATTTTAACTGATTAAAAATAAAACAACACCAAACTAAACAAAGACCCTCCAAAACATTCAGTCCATATTTTAATCTTTCTCAGAATATTTGAGTCACTGTTTTAAACAATAATCATACTAAAAACATACTCTTTTTCTAAGAACACCAGTGGAAAATAAAACTGCAGCTAAAAGAAGGAAATATTTAGTGATGGAAATAATTATCTCTTGAAAAAATGAAGAAGCCAATATGATGCGCAGGCAAAAAAGTCCACAGAGTAATAGAATGAAGAAGTAATCTCATATCACAATGTAACAAGGATATTTTTTGATTATAATAAAAATGAGTTTGAAAAATGCAATATAGAGATACTAACTAATCAATAATGTGGTCTACAGGCATGTATTTTACCAATGAAGTAAAATATTGGTGGTGTTTTCAGGTCTGATTCATAGAAGAAAAGCTGACTGGGAAATTATATGATGAATCCAAGTACCCAGTAGTGTTCATAACTATTCAATTGTAAGAAACAAAATTTTCAGCCTTACCTAATAGTCAATTTTGTATTTGGTGTAAAAAACAATAACTTGTAAAATAAAGAAAAACAATAACTTGCAAAATAAAGATTATTTTTCCCAGTAAGGTAAATTTAGCAAGATACAAATCCAACAATGCTTAAATAAAAATTCTAAATACAAGATTCCTTGTTTTGTTGCAATGATTCCTTTCATGTGCCAACACTACGTTACTGTCAGGGTGGATCCATTGGCACTTGTTATTTTCTCCCATTGTTAGAACTAGCCAATGAAGTCTTTTTCATGTAAAAATAGAAGTGTCATGACACTTCAAGACCTGCTATGGATCATGTTTAGCTCCAGTCCAGATGATGCTGAAGGTGACCTCACACTGAAAATAAGAATGGTGTTCCTTGATTCTGCGTTAGCTCCCTTTTTCCCCCCATTATCAACTGTATCATCAAACAAAGTATTT
The DNA here is from genome assembly GCA_013400275.1 of Rhadina sibilatrix. NCBI lineage: Eukaryota > Metazoa > Chordata > Aves > Passeriformes > Phylloscopidae > Rhadina > Rhadina sibilatrix. The sequence continues at coordinate 152,197 of VWYO01010134.1, forward strand.
AGCTACTAATAAATTAAACCAATACTCCTAATTATTACAATTTATCTAGGTATAATTGAGTGGTATAACCAATATTTTACACATCTATTAGTATTTACAAGCAAGTAGTTATTCTAAGTGGATTGAAATATATATATGATCTTTCATAAATATATAGTGTAGAGGAAGACTATTTCTGAAAGTAGTTGTACCAAATACCGGTATAATGTAATAAGAAAGACAAAACATGGTATACCGGACATATAAGGCTATAGAAAAAAAAAAAAACAAAAAAAAACACAAACAAACAAAAAAAACAAACCAAAAACACCAAACAAACCCACCAAACAAACAAACAAAAAACCAAAACAATACAAAACAGAAAAAAACCCCACCAAATATCATTACTGATATTAAAAGAAGTTCAGGCTTGCAGTTCATGTAAGTCACTGAACATATGATAAATTCAGATGTGGTAAGAACCAGAGAAGACACAGAAGACAAAAGCAAGGCATAGGTTTTAATAGCAAACATAAAAAGTAAAGACAAGGATGTCCTGGATTAAGGAGAAAGAAAACATAAATCTAAATTACATACTCATTTCTTGACAAAGAAGAAGACACCCTCATCAATATAACATTTCTTTCAGCAAATGACTTGGGACAGCAACAACATGCTCTAAATCCCCTCCCAAACTGAATCTAAAGACCTCTGGACATGAAAAAACGTAGTGTAACATCAAGGAAATCAATATATAGTAAACAGCTTGTATCAGTTTAACCCATATATAATTTGAACAATTGTTACTATTGCTGTAACTAAATTATTAATATGTCTTTGGTTAGAATGATACGATTTAATTCTAATTAAGAGTTTAATTAGATTAGCATCACATTATTTGGCAAAAAAAAAGTATAGTCCTCATGGCCCTCATGGCCAAATTTTTGAGTGCAACAGCTGACAGATATGACAGGATTTATGGAATATCCTGTTCCTTGAGCACCTGATGTTGTCCCACATTGTACTAAGAATCCATGCATAAGTAAATGGACACTTTCCTATTCATAAATCCTTTTGTTGTCAACCATTACTCATCAGACCCACAATTACTAGGAGCCATTCACTTCATTTGGATTTTCAATTTAATTCCTTCAGTGTTAAATGAATTAATAGTTGTCATTTGCCATTGTACTATTGTGTTTTTTATTTATTGTTTTTTCTCAAAGCTGACTCGGTGTCATAGCAATATTCTTGTAAGCAAGCTTTTGTTTGCTGTTTCCCATTTTGAAGATGTTATGTGACTGAAGGTTCTGTGGAACTAGTTTGCATTAGCATGTCATGTTACCTAAATTTTAACACCTAAAATACAATTAATAGTAAATTCCCTGTATAACTAGGAAAGAGAATAACTTTATCAGGTGATAAATGATTGGGTTACTTGGGTTAAATATTTATATTAGGATAAGATGGAATTTTCTAGAAGTCCCTGTTTCTGCCTTTAAAGGCAGCATAGATGACTAATTGATGTCTCCTTTAATCAAATAAATTACACACTTGATGCCTTAGGCTCCTCTAAGGCAGCACACTAAACTGCTATCTTTAAGTGTAATCTTTGTATGTTTTAGTGATTTTTTTTTTCTTTTTTTGGAAGAAACAGCATAATTTCTGTCTTTCCTTTCTTGTGGGTTTGGGGTTTTTTCTAATGTTTGTTTGTTTGTTGGTTTGGTTTGGTTTGGTTTTGTTAGCGGCAATGACAGTAAAATCAATACTGTCACCAGGACAGTAGCTGAAGGACATGGAAAGCTGATATTTGAAGATGATAATGGCTCTAGGTGTTATTTCTGTTTTAAGGATGGATTGGCAATAATGCTAAGCAAATACATTAGCACCAGACTGCAACCTTATTGACAAAGCTGCTGTACAGCTCTGAATAAGAAACAAAATTAGGAAAAAATGTATGTGAAAATGAATGGACAAGAAAATATCTCAGAGACTGGAGGAGAAAACTCCAGTAGTGCTCTGGAATTAGGAAGCTATTTGCTTCTGCATTTTTTCTTTTAAATACATGTTCACAATTCATACAACCCTCTTAACCTTTATTGCTCATTTGTCTTCAGTTTAAAAAGGATCTATAAGATATTGAAGTACATTTCAGACAGGGCCAAATTAAGAACTGGTTTGTTCTCAGCTCATTTCTGTTGGGATAAAGTAAGTAAGAGGTAATGTCTCATTTTACATTGAGATATATATATGTATGCATATATATATGTACAATTTTGTCCCACAACACAATATGAATAGAAAAGGCTCCTTTTTGCTTAGATTATCCACCATTTCTCTCAAAATAGTACTTACAAAGAATCGTCTTTGTTTCCACCAATAAACATAATTGCTTGTTCTGGTTTCAAGTGTTTTCTTCTTTTCCCAGCTCACTGTTTCTATTACAAAGAGATACCTCTTCATTCACAATTGGTTTAATGAGTTAATTGTTTTAATGTTTTAATTGGTTTTGGCCAAATCTTTGCATGGTACTTACCTGAGGACCTCGTGCAGTGGAAGAGTATTTCCTTTTTTTTCCCCATTCTGCAATTCAGAAAAATATTCCTTTCATTCATCCCCAAAGCTGCCATTGAATGACTCATTAGCCTGATCAACTCATTTGACCTATGGTATTCATTAGCACCCTCCATTAGGCATTCCATTTCAGCTAATCATAATGAAATGTAAAGGACAATATTTAGACAAAATATTTAAACAAAATATTTGGAGAAAAGTGGTACATGTCAGTGATTAGATGTATAATTTGTTTTTTATTATTGACAACTAATTTTGTTTTCTACCTCACTTAAGCTCAAAGTAGTAACTCAAAAAACCTGAAATAAGATGCTCTCTCTATGGACATATCTTTACTTCACCAATGATCAAAGAGCCTTCTGCTGCCCTTCTTGTCACTGCTCAATGTCTATATACCAACAAAAAATTTGTCCACTAATCTTACACAGATCTCTAGAAAAAATGATGCCTGAATTTTCTGTCTTACGTTTATTCTGTGGAGCACACTCTAAACATTTTTGCTATTTCATTCTGTATTTAGAGCACTTCTACCAATGATCTCGTCAGAACTACCTAGCACCTGGAGGTTTCAGCAACTATGTCAAAATCCCCTTCTAAGTTCTCCAGGAAGTAGTTTTGTTAATCCAGTATTTGTCAATTTATTCTTAGTCAATACTCAAATATTTCTTAGTGTTGTACTCCAGCTTTTTAACATTGTAATTATTTTAAGTGTCAAGTAAAAGTAAGCTACAGAGAAGTAACAGCCATTAATTTTCTAAAAAACATTTTGCTATGACTTAGTCTTTTTTGACTTAATAGATATAAATTAAATTGCTTAGGTTGTTTGTCTTGATTTGCATGGGTTTTGTTTTTTGGTTGTTTTTTTTTTTACACAACAGTTTTGTATATCTCCAAGAAGAAAAAATTACTTTCAGTTCTAAATTGTTAAGATTGACTGTTTTGAAAAGAATGTTAACAACATCTTTAAGCAACTAGTCATTTGCTTTCTACTTGACTGAGTGTATGCCTTTAGCTTGCTAACAAACCACTCTTACTACAATAATTGAAAGATAAACTATACAGAATTATGAAATCACACCTGGAAAGCTGTTCCAAAATTCTGAAGTCAAACATACATTTATGGCAGCCATTATCAAGGCCAGGTTGAATGAGGTTTTGAGCAACTTTGTCTGGGGAAAATTGTCCCTGCTCATGAAAACAGGCCTGGAACTAAATGATTTTAAAGCCCTTTTAAACCAAAACCCTGCTTTGACTCTGTGATTCTATTATATATAGTGACAATCCCTTTTCTGTTCAAATAGACAAATAAAGTCTCAGTTCACAAGCATTTGTGCTCATGCCCCAAAATAACATGGCCAGATGCACAGAAAACTTTATTCTGTTTCAAACCCAGTTGTCATAACCAATATGAGTTTAGTACAGCATAACATATATGAGTCACATATTTGCATGCATATTGCATGAAGCTATGCACAAGCAATAAGAAATGTTTTGGAGAGGTATATAAAGTTTTCTAGAGATGAAAAGTCAGATTAAGTTGGTTTACCTTCAGACACCAACTGAAAGAAGGTATCACATAGTGTTAACTCATTTTGACAGCAGCCAAAGGTATGACTATGTCTATCTGTAAAACTGAAATGTAAAAGAGACCAGAAGATCTTTTAACAATGATGTTTATTATCCATGTTTGGAATTACTTATCCTGAAATCTTGTTTACTCAGTTGCATTCCAATCCTAACTCCCAGGTCAATTCATTCAGAAGATTCTTGTCACAGATGACAAACATACACTTGTATTTTACTGATTTCAAGGATGTTTATAAATGGATCACCCACTAAAACAACTATTGAACAATTTTTGAAGACACTATAAATCAAGGTGAAGGAACGGTTACAAAAATGCTGAGATATTTAGTCAGATCAAATTGAAATCAATTTTTTTCCTTGTTCTTCCATTTACTTCCCAGCTATCATATCAACTTTTGGTATATTCCTTCTGAAGTTGCTATTTCAGCAATTTCCATTTATTTATTCAGACATCATTCTTAGACTGTGGTTCTTGCAATGTCAAAAAATAAAATATTTCTATATGTTTTCCTCCACAGAGTTTAAAAGCAAACTGATATTGAATAGTAAGGTATTAAAAAAAAATCCTACTAAACCTCATTGGCTTTCTGTTTCTGCAATCACAAGGGTAATTTCTTGAAAGCAAGTCTCTCCATCTTTACTGTAAACCTCAAATCACACTGCAGCATTGTTGTTTACATTTAGCATAGAGCAATTTGAAAGATTCATCTTTTTAAATGTCACACAGTGACAGGAAAGACCAGCAGAAGACTGATAGCCTTAGGAACCAGTTCCAAAAATAAACCTATCTTCTCTGTATGCCTTTCTTTCTTTGTTTAAGTGTTAGCAGCACAGCTGCATTCTTGGCAAATTTACATATCTCTAATTATTCTTTGTTTCCAAGGATGAAAATATGTAAAACAAGTTGTAGATTTTTGTCCCCACTCAGCATGAACAATAAAGCTTAAATATCTGTGAGATTTGACTGCCTTAATTTCTTGTTTCTTATATTTTATAAATGGAAAATTAGAGAATATGAAGAAAGAGAAAAGGTACTATTTTCAAGTAAAGAAAGCCAGAAATAAGTGTACATAACTGGTTGTGGTTCTACATGGCTGATTTAAGGAAAAATGGGAAAATGAAAACAATTCAGCCTAATTTTTTATCCACTATCAAATGGAGCACATCTGCTGAAACCACATAAAAAATAATATCAATACAGATTAAAACCCAAAAACTGTAACTAGTTTTCAGAATAAATTCCAGACTGGAATAGTTTTAAAGAAGAATTTGAAACAGAAAATGAAGATTAGAACAGCATTATCCTGTAGTTCTGGATTTTATACTCTGGGTAATCACTTAACATTTCATAAAACGTCAGCATTCCTACATGCTGTGCAGCCCAGTTTTACGTCTGTCAAATCCCTGCATGGATTTATTAACTCTTTAAGATAAGTGAGTTATGAAAATGCAAATTTTGGAAGCAATACTTTCTGTAGGGCAGAAGGAGATTTGGCAAAGCAAATTTTGGAAATGAGTTCAGTATTAGAAGCCTAAGACCTCTTACCATCAGTATGGTAAGAAAAAAAAAAAAACAAAACACCCAAAAAACAAAGAAAAAAAACAAACCAAAACAAACCCAAACTGGAGTTAAAATGGAAGAAAAAAAAAGTATAAAAATTGGGTGCAAAAAATGTGTAAAGGGTTTGATCAAATTCCCCTTGAACTCAAGATTAAAAGACTAAATGGAACTTGAATTTCAGGCATATATTGAAAGCATACTTCTAATATCTCTCATTATGTGATTATTACATTTTATTATTTCTTAAAATTTTATTTGCGTGTAATAGCCAATGGAAGCAGCAGAACTTAAGGTGATATGCATTTTTATGCATTGTGTACAGGCTTCTTATGTCTGGCAATTTTCTTTTCTTCATATTTATAAGTAGAATAAATTAAAACCACGAAACAAAAACCAAAACCCTGAGGTATTTCCTGCACAGACTGAGAGAAATACTCTATGATGCTTGCTCAGCTTAGAATTCAAGATGTTTTAAAGCAGTGAAGTCTGGGTACAAGGGCAGGCATGGCAATGGTGACTGGGCTCAGCTGAATGCCCCACAATCACCAGCTAAATCCATAGGACACCTGGGGATATCAAATTATCATGGCAGTGCTGAGATCAGCAAGAAATAAGGCTCAAACACAGCACACCTCTGACGTAGCTCAGGCAAGGACTGAGCCTAAATGCAATGTGTAGATCAATAGGCAGAATTTGCACACACAGGAGCCCAGGTGAAGCATTTGACAGCTCTCTGGCAGTATATGACTTTCTACTTCTCACTTCTCTTTCTGGAATTTTTTCTGTATTTATAGATGTCTGGTACAAGGTCATACAACTGCACTATGTCATAGCTGGCTTTTGAAACAAGCTGCTCAACCTTGGGGAAGAGGTTGCAAAGAATTGTGGAAAAACACAATTATAGGCTGATCAGGTCAGCTAAAGCCTCTTGATGCAGCCAGGACTCTGACAGAAAAAATTATTTATTATCTAAAACCCAGAGGGTTGTGTATTTTCTCTCATTGCTTCAGGTTGGCTCCTTAGCCAAATATGAGAGAAAAATCAAGTTATGTTTTTATTTAATGAGTACTTCAGAAAATTTTAGCCTCAAAAAACTAATTCAATTTTGATTCTAGGATTCTGCATTTACCTAGTGTCCTAGGTTACAATGTAAAATTGTGCCCGAGGTATGTATTCTATCCCCATGAGCCGTTGGAGCCAAGGTGGCGCAGTGTTTTCCTTATCTTCTGTTAACGAGCCTAACAATGCCTTGCCAGATGACTCATAGATAATTTTCTCCTGGAGTNTCTCATCTACCTCAAGATCATTGCCAAGGATTGAAGACCCCAAAAGGGACTGGGACTAAAACCTAAACTCCCCCCAATACAGCAGTTCTGGCCTGGCCGAGGTGGATGTCGTTGCCTGCAGGTGCACTCACTGAACCATTGCATTTCCATGGAAACCTAGGTGCAGACAATGGGCTAGCTTTGGACTGGTCTGTTCTGTGCTCATCTTGTACTGTTTCCTGAAGTGGACAGTTGCTCTAGGCATCAGGGCACTTCGCCCTGCTCTCAGCACACCTGCTGATGCTGAGCTCACCTTCTTGGCCAACTGCCTCTCGCTTTGAAAAGGACTATAAGAGATACTTCGAGATCGCCCGAATTCTGAGATCCCCCCACGGAAGTCGACGCATCTATTGGTCATCGAGCACCACAAGGACTTTGTCGCTCTGTCGGTAGCTATACCCCCTTTCTCTCTTTTTCTCTCTTTTACTTTATCTCCCTTTCTCTCTCTCTCTCCTCCTTCTATCGCACACAGTGCTGAGTGCACTTAATAAAGTGTACTGCTTTTTGAGCAAATTGTTGTTGTCCCTTGCCATATCTTTTGTGCTTAGAGATCACTCGAACCATCACGAACTCGCCTGCATTAGTGGGTCATGACATTGTATTTCTCAAGGAAGAAGCTTTTTCATATCTTTCACCTGATTCTCACCTTGATCTCTATGTCTCTTCAGCGTTATTACCAAGGCTCAGAGGTACACTCTCCTCTGTTTTGGGTCTGTCAACCAATACACATTGTGCTTACACTAGAAAATTTAACTCCTGGATTATTGACACAATTTCACCTAGCCTTCAGCAGAAGACTTATGGAGAAGTCCTTTTCAGTTTTAGGATTTCCACAGAAAACTGTATGCAAGTCTTGTCAAAATTAGAATCAGGCACATATTTGTTTTCTAAACTAAAATACTGTCAATGCAAAAAATTGGTGTCAGTGATCAAAATTGTTCAATACACAGGAAGCAAGCACAAGTTTGCGTTTTAATGTAACCAATCAATCTCTGTGAACAGAATATCTTGAACAATAAACTATGCAAATTGCATAACAATAAGTATCAGATTCAAAGACTAGTACTTTGCATATGTATAGCATGTGTTTGAAAACAAATGATAGATTTGTGAGACTTCCACTACACACACAGCTGAGTTCTGCATCCATCTGAAAGCTAAGGATGAAAGTCATGATTTGTGTGGAATGTCCAGAGATCACAGATGGCGTTAAGACTCATGTCCCCGAAGAAATCAAAACAAGTTGGACTAACAACCTGCCCGTTGTATCGCATAGCCTCAGAGGTTTACGTAATTTCATTCCATAACTATTACCAATAATTCACTGAAAACTAATTTCAATAAAGATTTTATATGGCCTGCTCCAGAAGTCTTAGGGTCTCTTCGCAAAGTCCTTGACCAACAAGCTGTTAATTGTAAATAAAATGAGTTATAACCCTTCTCTAGAATTCCCTCTGAGAGAAAATAGAATAGTCAAAACACTGTCAAATACATATACCATTAATTTTAGAAGGACAAGGGTTAATTTGAATGGAAGCTTTTATATTCACATCTAAGTATACAACTTTGTTTCTGTTGTGAAAGTACCCAGAAAAAAGATATTCATTCCAAAAATGTAACATTTTCATGCCTGGCTTTAATAGAGCATTTGAAGCTATAGTACAGGTATTTAAAAGATGAAAACACATACCATGAAGAAGGCTGGGTACTTCTACCTTCAGTGTTTACCTCTCAGTGAAATACATAGGTCATTCATCAACCACTATAAGCCTATCCCATCTTTAGAAGGACTCTCATTGCTGTACAGAGATGCAGCAAATACATATATATGCTTATCTTTTGGGTTTTTTTCCTATCTAATCTCTTTCATTTAATCATGACTGAAAAGTCTTGGGGGCAATAAATCTGATTTCTCAGGATTCTCTCTGAAAGGACAAGTTACGCAAAATGGCCATTTACAGTACTCTGTATCAAAGAGTTCTTCACTGAACTTCCCAAAGGATGTACACATAGACAAATATTTACTCTACATCTGTAATTTTCCCTGTCTTGTACTAGCATGATATTCATAAACACACTGCATATTGCATGCAAGAAGATGGGGGGAAAATAAAATTATCTGTTTATCTGTTTAAAGAACAGTCACAAAAAATGTGAAAATAAAATGTGACTGAATAAATGAAGTCTGAGTAATTAAAATGCCTACTGACCATGGGTAATTAATATATTTTCAATGTACTAGTTACACCAAATAAATGAACCATATGCTAAAATAAGCCATCTGTGTTAGTAAATACTCCAATATAAGATGTTAAATATAATTAGAAAATTTATCCTGTCCCTTTTATTGGAATAGAAATTTGGAGAAATAAATGATTGTATTTGGAAATTTAAAAGTCAAATATTGGAAATATAGCTGGCAGACTTTAATGAAGGAATGAAAAAACTCCATTGCTGTCTGCAGCTGTTGAAAAATCAGAAGATTTGCTATGCAGAGGGCTTTAATCTGCTGGGGCTTACATCTCCTAAATTTTACTTTGAGATTCAGATGTGAACAGAAATCTCAGAATAAAATTAATTCAAGACCAGTGAGCTTGAATGCATGAATTTTTTCATAGGTAAAACTGTTTAAAACTTAGAAGACACAAAACGTTTCTGCACTGTGTAATAGTTATGTGAAAGCATGTAAGACTGACCTTAGTGTTGTGTTGGATCTCAGTGTACCCCCAAGGCAAGAAAGACTGATCCACACTGGGGCAAATTCAGGAGAAGGCTGCTGGGATGCTTGGGACAGAAGGACTTGCTGTGTTACAGAAGCCTGAGGGAACAGGACTTGGTTAGCCTGCAGAAGAGCCTAATTTTGGGGAAACCTAACAGCAGGAAGGCCTCACATAAAGAGACAGGGGCAGATCCTTCACAGCCCTGTGTAATTTAAAGATGAGAGATAATGGGCCCAAGGAGGCACACAACAGACTTGTGTCTGAAAGCTTTTACCACCTGAGGAGTGCATAGTGGTGGAAGATGATGCCTTAAGAAGTTATGCTGTCTTTGTCCTTGGAGGTTTTCATCACCTGACTGGACAAAGTCCTGAGCAACCTGGTCTGACCTCACAACTGCCACTGTCTAGAGCAGAGTTAGGAAAGTTCTGAAGTTCCTTACCACCTAAATCTGCAGTCCTATGGCTTCAAAGCTCTACAGTTTCTCAGCAAACTTCTGTGAAAACAGAAAGATTTTAAATATCTTTTCTCAGTACCTGACAAAGGTACTGACTGAGGTGGAAAATAATGTAATCTTTGGCAGGTAAACCAGTAGCCTGGACAAGAGCAGACTGTACATCTTAGCATGCATCTATTTCATCTTTTCAGGTCACTAAATTAAGATAAACTGAATTTAAAAAAAAGGAATCATGTCTGTTTATTTCCAACAGTTTTATAGAAACCTGAGAGAACTAGCTTGGATATATTTACATTTAAACAATATATCAGCAAGGCCCCTCCCAAGTTAACATGTTAATATTCCAAAGAAAGTTGATGGATTTACAGAGGCCTCAAGTATAAATACAGCACTGTATATTTAATGGAAGTATATGGCCAGGTAAAGAACAGATAGTGTCACTGATAGATTTATTCTGTCAAGTGTGTGCCTCTTGTCAAAAAACCTCTCACTACTACAAGATATTTTCTTCATGCTGATAGCATCACTTTTCAATATAACCCTGATAATTCAATCTGTTCAAGAACACTAATTCAAAAGAATCTCAGCATTGTCAGTTGTGACATTCATGGAATGACTTCTCTGCCAGAACCTAGCTTTAATTTCGCGCTCAGAAGAGACACTTCCCAAAAAATAAAATTGCTGTCAAGTTTCTAGAAGCTGAGTACATGATGATATTTTCTGAAAGTTTCTTTAAAAAAAAACCCCAAAAACACACCTACAGAAAATAAAGTTATTCAGTAAGTGAAATTACAAAAAGAAAATGTGTAAAAAAAATCCAAAACAAACCAAACAAAAAACCCCCCAGTGTATTTTTGTGGTATAGACAATTGACTGATGCAGTAAAGAGCTGAATTTTATCCATATTTCTACCATGGTCTCTTAGGTAATTTCTTGTGCTCAAAATTATTTCATTTACAAAAGTGGAACACGATTAAGCAAGGCATAACTTTTTTATTGATTAAAATTTTAGTAGCTGAATTGTTCAAATTATTAATTTGATAATAACAAAGTTAAAAATCTATAGAAGAAGTTAAAATTCTATAGAAGAATATCTTCATGACATCTATCCCTTCCCTGGTGTTATGCTCAAATTTTCAGCTTTCCTCAAGGTCATAAGGCTGTTGATTTCAGTCAGAGGGTTAAAGTCAGTCATTAGAATCCCATAGTTTTTGACAGGTGTTGCTCATCATGGGAGCTTCTTCTGCCTCTCCATCAGAGAGGGATGTTTGCTTCTTTCCCCTCAGTTTTGAGATTGTAAGGGTTTATTTTAATGTTATCTGAAACCACTACATATCTGAAAACAATACGCACCATTTCATAGTTTCCAAACAATTTTTTTTTACACTCTCATTTCTAAAACTGGTTTTACCCAAACAACACCAAGTTGAACTACTTTTAGCCTGGGATCTTTGATACTTTCCCTGTATTTCTGTTCTTTCATGCCACATTTTATTCTGGAGTAATAAGCAGCTCAGCTGACAAAAAAATAACTACTTATTTTTTTCATAAACCTAAATTAAGCTAAAACAAATTTAAAAAATACTTACCTGATGGCTAGAAATTTGTAATTACAGCTAAGCAACCAGCTTATATCAGAGTACATCCAGAAAATTCTGCCTCTGTACTGTAAAGTGAGTGCAAACACTGTGTCCTTCTACTATGGACTATCTGCCCACTAATTCTAAGCACATAGTTAATCCCACTATGCTTGGAGGAAGCCACAAAATGAGTAGATGTCATTTTCCAAACAGTAAAATAAATATACAATTTTCAGTAGTATTTGTATCCTTAACCAAGATTAAATATGCCTCTCCTTTTCAACCAAAAAGCAGATAACGTAAATTCAGAGGTTTTGAAGTGTTCATCACCTAAAGTTGAGCACACATTATTGACAGCAGACACTTTCTACTGGGTCCAAGTGGGATTAAATTAATTTTCTCTACAGAAGCTGATAAGGGGGTGCCTTTTGGATGTGTGACTAAAACAGGGTTCATGCATCAGTGTTACTGTTGCTGAGCAGTGTTTACACAGCATGAAAGTCTTCTTTTTCTTCACTCTGCCCACAATGAGTGGGCTGGGGACACACAGGGAGTCAGGAAGAAACACAGCTGGGACAGAAGACCCCAACTAACTGAGGAGATGTTCCATATCACATGCTGAGCAGTAAAACTGGGTGTGTAATGGGTGCTGTGATCCAAGCCAGCTGTTGCTGGGAGACTGGGCATCAGTCTGCTGGTGGGAGATGGTAAGGTTTTGTTTAATCTTGGAACCCTATGATGTTTTTTCTATCCTTTTCCTTCACTTATTAAACTATATTTATCTCAACAACAAGGTATTCTCACTTTTGTCCTGATCCCTTCTCCCATGCCACTGAGGGTGTGGGGCTGAGCAACTGGGCAGTAAATTATCTTCCATATAGGGACAACTCAACATTGAATGTTTTGGTTTGTTTTTTTAATACAATTTTGTGTATAAGAGACTGTGTGTTTCTGTGTGTATTTACATAATTACATAACTATAAACCACCAAACATTATTGCCACTAAGTTGCAGGCTTGACATTAATATGTTATCCAATTGATTATATGACTTAATTTAATAGGTCTCCACAATGTATTGTCTGAAGAGAAAAAAAAAAGATGATTTCACTTCCTCATCCTTATTCATCAGTTTGTTTGCTAAAATTTTATTTTATTTACATGAATTAAATAAATTTCATCCAACTGAAAACTAATCTTGTAATTCCATTGCAGTGTCTGTTAGTTGGAACTATATTTACATGGTGTCATACAAATTTCTTCTGAAATGTGTAATAGACATTCACCAGTCTAGCTCGACCAAAGTACTACAAATGTAATAATTTCCTATGTCTCCTCAAGAGGAGTTTTCCATTTTGCCAATGTTAAGATCCGATTATTAAAATTATTAGAAAGATGCTTCTGCCCAAATTAAGCTGCAAACAAGACCATATGCCAAAGTCAATAGTATGGAGTTGTATTTAACAGTAAATGTAAGGTAGAGAGAGAGAGAAAGAAATAGGAAAAAAACCCAGAAGGAATAGGAACAGAAAGATATACAATTGTCTCCCACTGGATCCCGTGACAAGACTTGTCTTTTGCAATTTCAGTGGCCGTTGATGAAAGTGCTGGTTACAGTCTTGATTCATCAAAGGTTGAAACAACCCACAAAACAAAAGTTCCATTCTCAATATGTTCTCAATTTCAGGTGGGAACATCCAGGTAACTTCCCTGGGGCAGGGAGTCTCACACTGAATCATGTAATGATGTGGATGACACAGCTGCCTGTCATCTCAGCACAGCTGAGACATCTCTGCCCCATCAGAAGAGATGAATACCTTCAGACCACCCGTGAATGTCCCAGTTCTTTCCTGGAGGTGAATTTTCACAGCTGAACCATTATGTAAGGGAGGAAGGACATTAGCAGGAGAAAAAAACATGTCCCAGAATTTACCTCTAATCAGCCTCTTCCCTTATCTTGTTCAACACCCAGGTTTAGCTTCCTGTGATAAGTGTGCACACCTTCTGCACCTGGGCACTTAGGTAGATTGTTTGAGTCATTAATCAGCCCCGTCCCTCACAGCCATCTAAAATGATTTTTCCTGTCATACAAAATAAAATGGTGTGGCATCTATAACACTACTAATCTAAACAAAAGGAAATCAGCAAAGAATTCAAAGTTTTTCCCATTCAGGAAAACAAGTCAAACTGATCTCGCTCTCTCTGTATTATGGGATGCAATGATAGGTTTAAGTAATTCCATTCTGAACATAAATTACACTTCTACTTTATAAAATTATACAGTGCTAAAGACAGAATACAAAGAGTATTTAAGAGGCCTGTGACATACTTGCATTAGGATTCAAAATAAGCAATATCATTAGGGTTTGCTGAGAAATTAGTCTTAATAATGTTTAGAATAGACAAATGATGTATTTTTATTTATTTATTTGCTTCTTTATGTGCTTGAGAGAGAGATATAAGAAGTCAGAGTGCATGGCTCAGTCTATAAGTCTCAGAAAAAAGCTTTTGCAATATAATAGGAAAATGATAAGATTTCTTCTGAGATTGACTTAAAGGGGAAAAATTAGATATAAATAATTTTAGAAATGTGGCTAATTTATTTATTTCTAAACCCAATTTTTATTACAAAACTTTTGCAGCTCCTGAGGTTCAGTGAAAACAGGAAGTATCACATAGATGCAAAAAGAAGAAACATCATACCATTAGAGATTCTTTTCTGCATTTGTGAATATTACTTTTGACAGCTGTTATCACTTTTCTGCTCTGTGACACTGAAAAGTATCTTTTACAATTTAATGTAATTTTTTCTTTCACTCTTTTAGTGTAGATTGCTTTGGTAAAACTTGCAATACATCTTGTAATGCTTTTCTCCTGTGATCTTTTAATTTAATTTTTCTTTTTTATTAGTTGATGGTGAAACTTTTTGCCAAGGTCTGTATTGTAGCGACAGCATAAGGTCAACAAACAGTTTTATACCGAGAGAAGGTAGTTTAGATTAAATATTAAGAAAAAATTCTTCCTTATGATAGTGATGAGGTCCTTGAAAATGTTGCTCTAAAAGGTTGTGGATGCCCCATCACTGGTACTGTTCAAGGTCAGGTTGGATGGATCTTTGAGCAACATGGTCTAGTTGAAGATGTCTCTGGTCATCACTTGGGAAAATGGACAAGATAGTGTCTAAATAGTATGGGCATTGATATAGAATAACTCCTTGTCTCACTGAAATAGTCTAAATTATATAAAAACCAGGAGACATATTTTATTATTATAGTTACAACTTAAAACCACTATAATACACAAGTTCCAGCCATCTTGTTTACTATTACTCCAACAACTCTCAGGAAGTGCTGTCAGATCTGTCAACAATGTTCACTCAGTAGAGCAAGAATGTATAAACATACACATATGTTCCTAAAGGCTTCAAATCTCCATTTGTTGATTGTAAGCATTATTTTTAAAAAGAACTGTGATTTCCCAAGACTGATAAGAAATTCCTTATTCCATTTTTGGAACAGACTCCAAACAATATAAGGAAGTGAAAATGAAGGCTTGTTATGATTACATACATAGTGAGATATATGCGAAAGAGACAAGTGCATCAATGTTTCACTGATAGAAAAACACTTTGGGCAATCATCTCTTTTATCCATGTAAACGAGACTGCAGCCCATAGAGAAGACTGAAAAAAATAATGTTATCTATAGTCATAGATGGTTGCACAAGTAACCATCAAAACAAAGCAAGGGTAAAAGTGTGGATGAGAATGAAACAAAAAATCCCATCTTGAAAAACACCAGAAGAGCTGAGTACTTCAGGCAAGGGTCTCGTATACGAATCATTCTTCCCAAAACTTGCAATGCAGAACAACAGAAGAAACTAAAAAGCAGCAAATAATTTACCAGTTTTTCAGTTTGCTTCTGTGATGCTACTACTTTTTGCAGTAGATGTGTAGTAGACTTTTAGTAGTCCACCTGGATTTCTAAAAAAGAAACATGGGAGGAGGAAAAAAGGGGACAAATACTGGTGATGGGGATAAAGCAATCCACAGATTAGGTAGAGCCATACTCCACTTGAATATATTTTGCAATTTTTATTCACATTGAATATTTACACTCATTAAGGTGGGCCAAATTGGGCCCAGAAAAATGTTAACTGTGTGCTTCATCCTATCCCCTTAATTTACAGACACAACTGGATGCTGATGTTTCATTGTTTCTATGTATTTGCAAATCCAAGGTGCACAAAATAAATGCTTTATCAAGGATTTTTTGATAATTTTTACTAAGTCCATGCTCTCATTTCTGGAGATCATGTTCTACGATAACTCCTTAAATTAATGCTTGCCAAGGAAATTAAAAAAAAAACAAACAAACAAAAAAAACAAGGGAGTGTTCACTAAAAATCTGAAGACAAGTTTAGGAAGCAAGGAAGGCAGTAGAGATAACAAGCATAGTATTCATGAGTGCAAGCAACTAATTGATAATTCTAAAATAACTGAACTTTTACCCTATTTTTTTTTTCAAGTCCTTTCAGGAAAAGATGAAAATTTTCTGAGAATTAGTAATTAATGAACACCAGGTCAATATAATTGTTGATAAAAGTAGGTAAGAAAGTATCAGGAAAAATTTTGCATATATAAGTCTACAAGTCAGTATGGTATGAATGTCATTATATTAAAAATGGCTTGCTGAACCACTTGCAATCATATGGCAGTCTTGATGAATCTAGAAGAAAATACAAAAGGATTTTAGTAAACAAATAGCAGTAGCAGTGAAATCTTTAATTAGACTTTAATTCGGTATCCTAGAAGAAATAGAGGTCTCTGTCTATAAAATTTAAATCTCAGAGAAGAACTTAAATTTAGAGTCAAAAGCAAAGTATGTTGACATTAATGAGAAAAAAAAACTTATTTTGATTTCAGGAAGCTTGCTATCAAGCCCACCTTGCAAACACACTTATATTTTAGAATAGATGGAGAGGGGAAGAGATTTCCGAGGCTTGAGTGGTTCTTGTTCAGTTCTTAAATGACTCTCAAAGCAAAAATAAAAACTGCAGAAATCCGTCAGCTCTCTAGTTGTCCTCTGACAGATGCACAACAAGCAGAGAAAAAAATGTGTTGTGTTCCTCCCCACATCAAGGGACAGGGGTGGAGTTAAATGATCTTGAAGGTCCCTTCCAAGCCAAACAATTCTGTGATTCTATGTTTACTAAGATTAATAGTCAAACCCTCAGTCAGTGACAGGAACAGTATAAGAATTTTATAGTTCATTCATATTGAAGATTATTATAGGGGTTGGAGTTACTAATTTTTCTATATTAAACTACTATTGATTCTCTTTTTCTGAGGAAGTTTAACAGAAATTACTTGATTATGGTTAGATTTCTACAGGCTCCAGGTTCATTATCAGTTCCTTAAGATTTAGATTTGCCATGCCAGAAAAACAAATGCAACAAAAATTAGGAAAAACATGTTATAATGAGCTATGTGCTTGTCACCCATCTGAGAGACACACAAAATTCCTCAAACTGATGGTAAGGTGTTTCTGACTCTTGTGCTATGTCTCTGGCAATGAAGGTTCTTCTGATGAAGTTCATTTTAATCCTTTTCACAGGAAAGGAAAGTCTTTTATTCACAAAAACACTAGAACAAAAATTTTGTTTAGGACCAGTTGACTGTGTCTTGTTTATTTGGAGAAATTAGGCTGGTAGCTGAAGAAGAGACTTTTCAGTTGTGAATAAGAAAAATTTCTAGGTAGTCGCACTTGAAATAGAAAAACAAGAAAAAAAATTGAAGCAGTGTTAGACAGAAACAACAGATATGTAAAACTGGAATACAGCTATTTAACAGGAATTCTTAGGATGACAAAATCATAATTTGGGCATAATTGCATGAAACATATCAGTACAGGAAAGGAAAAAGGAATATTATAGAAAAAAGAAAAAAAAAAGAAAAAATAGAAAAACCCTATAAAATATGCTCTTAATACTATAAAGGGTTGTTTCATCTATGGAACAATGGTAATTTGATCAGCGTTTTTTTACATTTCTTAAGAAATTCATGATTATTTAATAAGTCCATTTTAAAAGGCATATTAGAATTTTTTCTTCTATTTTTGTTACACAAAAACAGAGTGAGAAATCTGCTGTTTCATTTTTACAAGCATTTTTCTGTATCCTCAGAGTATTATTTCCACTCCAGAAGAGTACATAAAGAAATTTCCCTCAGTCTCTCAAATGTCAACCTTCTTTCATCCTCTAGACCTCTCAGTACACAAACTAATTGAAAACCATGCTCCAGTTCTTCAGCAGAAAAAGAGGGATAATGCTTTCCCACTTGAATTACTCAGTTTTGGTGGCTTTTTGATTTCTCCCCACTGCTCCCCCGAATCTTCAGCTTTGAGGGGAAAGGATTATCTCTTATCATTACAGATATGTGAGCTAAGGAGTTCTATCTTTTCTAACAAGTGTTTACAGTAGGAAAAATATTTTGCTGTAGACAGAAAAAAAAAAAAGGCTTTCACTCAGACATCTCTAATCTTCTAAAGTAATAAAAATAATTAAATTGAATCAAAATGAAAACTATAAAACCATTTTGTTGGAAATATATAAATGAGACACCCATTTTCCATGGCTATTTTAAATGAAACATTTTTTAAGTGAATGCATTCAGACATTATAATATATAGCATTCAATTGCTAATTACTCCTGTTAAGTATCTATGATGAAAATTATCCAGAAAATATAAATCTCTATAGCTGTTACTTGTTTATGTAACATCAGAATACTTTTAAAGAAAATAGAAGAACATTTAGAATAAATTGCAGTTGTAGTGCTTACTTTTAAAAACTTTTAAGTGTATGCATATCTTCATAGATACATAGATATTCTAGGCTTTAATCCTCAATAAATATTCAAAAAAAAAAAAAAAACAACTGAAAACCGGTGGAATGTACTGAAATCAATGTCAGGTATTATGGAAATTGTTGGCCCTAGAAGGTGAAAGGATAATTTTCCCACTCTAAGAACAATTTCAAGGGTAATATTTTAATTATTTAGTGCCCTCCAAGAGTACTCAAGCTTACAGTGTCAAAAGGGCAGAAAACAAATCCCCAGACCCTTAGAAATATTAGAGAATATTTGTTAGAAATAAATGGCAATGCTTTCAGTGCATATTTTTGGAAAAATAAGCTGGGACAGAGGAATAGGGTAAGTTGAGTGTTGCTGTCTACTTAGATACCATTTTCTACTCTTATAGACAAAAACAAAATGACACAAATCAAAGGGTTTTTTAAGCCAGACATAATAATAATAATAATAATAATAATAATAATAATAATAATAATGTGAGATTTTGGGTAGCAGGAGTAACAACAATGTTGAGAGTTAAAAGGCTCAGCTATGACAACATTATCCTTTGGTTTTAAACAAGTACATACAAGAGGTTTAGTTTTGTGTCCTAATTTAAAGTTTGATTCAAAAGCCACAGTAAACTACTTTCTTAAGTGCTATAGAGAGATAAAAGTATAGAGACATATATAAAAGTGTATACCTGTGTCAATAGATACTAAGAAAAAATCTGCGCTCAGTGTTTGTGTTGGGGGTTGGTTTTGTACAAGAAAGAATCAGCAAAAGCCAGGTTTCTTTAAAAGAAATAGAGCAGAAGCAAACAATATTAGGCTATGCTCAGAATGCTCCAGAAGACCAATTTTTGAATTATTTACTTTCAAAGTCACAGATTTATTGCTTATTATTTGTTGATAAGCCAACTGCCTTGAAATTCATGTATGTGTATACTTTATAGCCTCTATTTACAAACAAAACACCAAACAACCAAACATAAACAACCCCCAATGACCAAACAGATCTTTTATGTGAAATTAAACCTTTATGTAAAATTAATCTGTGATTGATTGCCATTAACTTTTAACAGGGAGAAGGTGACTTGGGATGTGAAGCAATACCTAACACAACTTTTATGGACTATTCAGGGGATTGGCAGTGATTAATTACTAGTCCAAAAAAGTGTCCACCGACAATGAAATAACCTGCATTGGTCTATTGCTATAATGCTAGAAAATATTAAATACTACAGAAATTATATGTCTTGAGAACTTCCAAGTAGCTGTAACTCCTACAAAAACTATTTTGTTTGGAATGTTTGCCTGACCGAAAGATTAAAGCTTGATAGAGCAAGAACATATAGAAAAAAAATCAAAGCATATAATGCAGCTGTCTAAGAGTCAATGAAATAAGACACCCTGCTGTTTGACAGCATGTAATGAAAAGGAGTGATAAAAGTTCATTGTAATACAAGCTATGAAAATACAAGAAAAAAAGATTATGTTATTTTCAAATATAATTAAAGAACTAATTTCTAAGTTACTCAAAAATTGTGGTTTGCACAAAAATATGAATTCAACATGTTGAAACCTAAAATATATTTTCACTGAAAAACTTTAATAGGAAAACCACTACGTGAAATATTAATTACGATACTAAATTTCTCTTTATTCTGATTATCTTCTTTGAGTAAAATTACTGTATATTTTAAAGGTTAAGTAGGTAAAGACTGATTCTGGATTATATTCAAATTGATTTTAAAGGACTGCTTCTAAGAACTCCATCAGATTCCTAATGTCAGGCAGTATTTTTTTTTTCCCCTCATAAAAGAATTACTTGCAAGCACCTCATCTTAAAATTTCATAAAAGCAACACACCAGTGTCACTATTTTCAGAATGACCATAGTAACTAAACAGCTTTAAAATCTTGATTATTTAATATAAATTAACTACCCCTTTCTAATTAATGAAATAAAAATGTGTTTAGATTATAAAATCCAGTTGTTATTTTCATTTATTTTGAGTAGTAAAATCTAAGGGTCTGTGCTCCCTCTACTGGCAGTGAAAAACCAATTCTGCAGGAAAAGCACTGTCAGCTAAAGATAACTGAGGCACACAAAATAATTAAACAAAGAAAAAAATTGCCTTTGCACGAATGCACCAGATTATATTTGCAACACAGAAAAATCTTTTCTATTTAAAGAATAAAAATATTAGCCTGGGGATAAATATGATTTCTTTCCAAATATTCTCAGGTGAGATTTAAAAGGTATTTTCTTAAAACCAAGGAATTTTGAATTCCTTTCAGGTCACCTTGCAACCTGAAAACCTTTTCTTCTGGTATTCTCAAATACCGCACAAATTTAGTGTAATATCTTGTAGTTCCTACCTGTTTAACATTCAAATCCATGGAGGAGAGACATTTTGGTAATTTTAAACAAAATATGATATGTAAAAAAGTTTATTAAAGATTGAAGAATATCTTTGAATATAGCTTTTGCTATACTGACAAGCATTGGTTAAAATGATCTCTGGTGCCATTGGCTCAGAACTTGATGATTTAAGACCTACATCCTTTGCTAAGATTACAGTGAACAAAGAAAGAAATTAAACTAAATTAATCCTGATCACTGATAGGCCATAGAGGCAAGAAGACAGCAAAGGGAGGGGGAAAAAACCTACCTGTAGGGTATTTTGACTATCTATTTAATGCACAAATACAGGAAAAAACCCAATTCTCTCAAAAATTCAAGTAATCTTAAATCCACTTCTTACTGGCAATTTGGAATAGATATCCTCTAATTTATTAATTTGCGAGCATGGCTACAACTGACTGGTAGAGCTGACAAATAGCTCACTCCTAGATGAGTAGACAACTGGCTGGGACGTCTAGAAGACTACAGGATCTGGATCTACAGGACTGAAACAATCAATTTCTGTGCTGCTGAAACACACAACAAAACCCCTTCCACAAACAATCCAAGCCAGTGATATTAGTTACAGTTGTAAATCAGTGGCTATTCTTATATATCCAAGTAGAACTTGGATCAGAAATTGGTGGTTTTTACACAAGTTACCATACTCCAAAATTACATTTTCAATTAAAATACATGTTCTTGAAGTTCTAGGCTTTTACTCTACAAAAGATGAGATGAGACTGTAACAATCATCTCTTTTTGCATACATAAGGATGCAAAAAATCATCAGCTCTGACTCTGAAAGACCCATTTTAGGGTAGCAATTTACTGTGAGCTCTATAGGCAACACAGATGTGAGAAATGGCAATTGTCCTCTAACTACCTGTCTCTCTAGGTGTATAAACTCTCCTCAGTAATCTATACTCTGCAATAAAGCATCGCTGGTAAGAGCTTTTCCTGGAACAATACCCATTAGATCTAAAAGCTGCAGCAGATATTAATGGCAGTAACAAGCATAGACAGAGATGCCTTTGATTGCTAAATTTTCAAATTTTCCGTACTCTGATTCTCTGATTAGCTCAGTTTTCAGGATTAGTGAGAAAGGGGGTGATGCTAATACAAGGCATGAGTTATGCCCACAGTTCTTGATTGTGCTCCACAGGTGTTTAATGCTGCAGAGAGAGGGGGGAAGCTTTCTGCTACCAGGACAGCATTTTGAGAAAGATTGTTTGCTCATTTATCTTCCTTCCTGCAAATTAATATTTAAATTATTTTTATTGTTGTTTTATATAATCCAGAAAGTTTTGCAGATGTATAGTTTTATTTTTGTCCTTTTCTCCTAAATATGAAGTCCCAGCTCAGCCTTTATTAGATTTTAAGTCAGCTCAAGTCATTACTATTCTATGCATAGAATTTCTTTTTATTTTGCATAGAGATCAAATATAGACTATAATTATTAAGATGTAATAATCAAATGGAACAATATTCGTATACTTAGTTAAAATTTTATTTATAATCTAATAGTATAAAAGACTTAAGAGAGAAATAAAGCTGATTTTCACCTTAAGCGGATAAACTGGTAACCTGTTGGGCTATTTTTTTTTTTTTTTTTTTACTTGACCATTAATTAAAATTAACCTAATGATTTATTTTATGGACATTTTAATAAATGCAACTGAGTAAAAGAGCATGATCTGCTTAACATGACATCCATATGACTATGGATGTCATATGACTGTATGCTTATACAGTTAAACTACTTCATGAGATATTTGAAAAGTTTTAGCATTAAAAGAGTGCAGTGGACATGGTTACCTTTAGATCACTAGGTTCATTAACTCATCTCTGACATTAGTTTCCATTTTTATAAGTACTACAATTCTTTCTCAGCTACTACAGGCATTTTGGGCAACAGGAACTTAATTAATAGGTGGTGCTGCTTTGAGCAGAATGTTGTATATGGAAATTCTAGGGTCCATTTCAAAATGAAGTATTTATTCAATCAGTGGTATCTTTTTTAATAAAGCAATTTGATTAAAATACATTAGTTCTGATGAATGACACAAGATAATATACTGAAAGCAGAGAAAGAGTTATTTTTGATTCACCACACAGTTATCGCAAAGGTGGATGAATGGTGTAACATATTCTTCAATGAGAATGTTATTAATAAATCTGTTATTGTTCTAGTTATTAAGTATTAATATCCATTCTTAAAACATAACACTTCAATCACTTTCAACTATGAATTAGAATAAATTCTGAGACATTTTTACCCCCTCAGAATTTTCAAATTGCTCTTTTTCTTTATTTTTTTCTTGATGTTCATCTAACCATAGCTGAACTTGTAAGATCTTTCAAACATAACTTTTTGCCTGTCACTGCATAATATGTAAGTTTAGTTTGTTGCAACAACAGTTTTCAGCCTTGGGAAGATATGACTCTAAAGGTATGAGATTTCACAATACAGGTTACAGAAATATAAATTCACTAAGAATTTGTTTGAGCTTTAAGGGCAAAATAGGTCCCCTGAATTTACATCAAAGCAAAGCCCTTTTCAATTTGGTAGTACTATGTTTTCCTCACTACTCTTATGCCATATACAAGTAGCAGGACTTGGGCTACCCACAGTCATGCACTGCAGCAGTGTGTGGGTTTGTTGTGACCAAGTGCAGGACCCAGCACCCCACCTTGCTGAACGCCCTGCAACTGATCTCAGCCCATTACAGCAGATTATTGACCATTTATTCTTGGATTACAGAGGCTTCATTCTGCTTCCAGTCCTTGTCTTTCAGCTCAGGGGCCTGGGTATTCAGGGAAGAATTGATCTTACTATTAAAGACTGAGATAAAGAAAGCATTTAGCACTTCAGTCTTTTCCTCCTTCATTGTCACTATATTCCCTCTGCATCCAATAATGGATTTTGTTGCTTATGTATTTATAAAGACTTTTTAAATTCTCTTTTACAGGAGTAGCAAGATGATGGTAATTTATGATCATTATAGGATAGTGATAATGAAAAACAATTCAATAAATTTAATATTCATTACTTTTAAGATAGGTAGGTTAATTTAAGCCTTCATCTGTGGCCAAATACTGCAACCTAGGTCTATTAGCTGACTCAAAAACAGATAAGAGAGGTAAGCATATTTGTAATATTGAAATACTGGGTTGCAAGAAAGAAAAATGGAAAACCTAACCAAAATAAGTGAGGAAAACAGTGAAGAAATAGTGAGGATATAAACATACAGAAACAAACCACCCCTTATGCCACACCTGAGCAAGTCACTTGAAATGAAGAGTTTTCTCCTCCTCCTTCTCAAACACTTTATCAAATCAGACATACCATTGGCTAAATCTTGATAGAACATAGGATTTTGTGATTGGGAATGGTACTTAATTTCTTTGGGTTAATTTCTTTGCATCTTTCAGTTCAGAAACTCCTTCAGAGTCAAAAGAACTGAAGTGTGAGGAGTATGGGAAATCTAAGATACATCAAGAAGAAAGTACCTGAGTTACAGACTGCCAGGTGAAGTGGGTGGGAAAAAAAAAGTAAAAAAGAACTTCAAGTTGTGCAGATTTACTTTTATTCACTAATGCTCAACACAATTTCTCTAGTTCATGATAATTCTGTCTAGATGCAGTGTTGTGGTGTAGAGATGTAGACTATTTACATTTCAATCATTAACAGTGGTCTTAAAAATATAATTTCCCATTGTTCAGACCCATTGTGTAGTAAGATGATTTTCTTAAATGATGAACAACACAGGAGTTGTTCTATGACTAAGAAATCACTAATTGCCAATCTCAACATCTTGACTAGAATAGTGAAGGAGGACTAAAGAATCCTCTCTTAGATGGCATATCTTTTGCCAGTTTTCATATTTTTGCACCTGCAATTACTTGCTTTATCTCCCTTAATATCTTTCAACAAATAGCAAAAAAAAAAAAAAAAAGAAAAAAAATCAAAACAACAACAACAACAAAAAGAAACCCAAAACTAAACTCTCAAACAAACAAAACTAAGTTTATCCCAAGAAGCATTAGGATTAAACAGAAAAAAAATCATCATTATTTTATCAAAGTATGCTGTAGTTCTGTAATGATATAAGTACAATTTAACTTTATTTCCTGAAAAGCTTCCAACATGGTTAATCCAAGGGAGCATAATCCTAGCTAAGCCAGAGTTTTATGAATGTTTGTAAAAATCACTCTGCTCTTTAGCTGGTTTTTTGTTTGTTTTCTTTATACAAACAGAAACTGCAGAAGTACTCTCAGTACTGAATTGATTAAAGGGCTGCAGCTCTTGATCTGTGAAGAGAGAGAGTGAAGGATCAGGGTTTGTTCAGCCTGGAGAAGAGAATTTGATTTTACAGAAAGGATGGCATTGTTGTGCCTTAGTAAGTAAATAAAGCTTTGTCAAGATTCAAGCTTGAGTACTGGCTCACAACTGCCCTCACTATTCACTTATTGACGTGAACCTCATGGTTTCAGCCTGCACCAGCTAGTATTCTCCTAAAAACCCTCAAATACTCTTCAGGAAATAGCAGAGAAAGAACCTGGTACACAACATGTATTTCACTACTCTAGTTGAAGGGAGAAAGGAGAGTTTTACTGTAAAGACATGAGTCATCCAATGTCAGCAGTCCTCAGACAAAGATGCCTCATTTGTTCATAAAGCTTATTTTCAGGGATGTACCCATAGATCTATTTTCTTCCTTCAAGAGCTTTTTCCTCTAATTTTTGATACCCCACTGTATTAAGGAATCCTAAATAAAACTGTCTTATAACAGCAGTGTGTACTTAATATATGTTTTCCTTGAAACTTAAACTGGGTTTTGAAAGAGACTGCATCTCTTTCAACAGATCAAAGAATGATTTCATACGTTTATGAGTATTTTCTCATCATCACCATGTAACTGGAATATAAGATGTTCAGGGACTCATGTACTGGCAAACAATGAAATAGCCTGTCAAAACAGAAAAGTTTTCCTCTGTAGATTGCTTTTGTTACATCCATTAGTTAGTTTTTGTTCCAATTAACACAGCTGTAGAAGACTTATTTACATAAAATTCTTAAATATTTTGAATCTTTTCTCTTTTTAGTTCTTAGCTGAATTCTGTGGGTGACTGTGGCTTGTGTATCTCTATGTGGGCTCTTTGCTCTTTTTTTTAAGTAACTCTGTGGTCTCCTTATTAATTCTTTGATCTATTGAAAAAAAGTTGAAGTCGCTTGCAAAACCCAGTTTATGTTTCAAGGAGGACACTAACCTTTACGTGAGCAGCTTCTTTAATCAATTTCAAGCAGCAAATATCAGTTTGAGAGGCTCTACATTTGTATAAAGGAAGCTCAGGAAAATAAGAGGGATCAGAATATAAGTGTCACTTTAGAAAATTAACCATTTCCAAAATAATAGTGATGGAGTTACTAATCATTTAAGAGTTCTAAAGACACTTGGTTATTGCTCTGACTTCCACCAACACAACCTTTGATATACTGCTGCACTGGGCTGGCCAGCTGCCAGATCCCATTTACCTGATCTCTCACTCCCCCTCCCTGACAGGACACAGGGGAAAAATAAGATGTAAATGTTCATAGGTTGAGATAAAGACAAGGAGACCACTTACCAACTGTCACAGGCAAAACAGACTGGATTTGGAGATTTTTTTTTTTTTTTTTTTTTTTTTATAATTGCCAATTAAAATAGATTAAGATGGTGAGAAACACGGACTGGAATACTGCCACTCCACCTTCCCTTTTTCTCAGGCTCAACTTTACTCCTTTATTCCTAACTCCTCCACCTTCCCTCTTTCCAGGAAGCAGATGGAAATGGAGACTGGGGGATGGGGGCTCTGGTCAAGCTATAACTGTCCCTTTCTGCAGCTCCTTCCTCCCCATGTGCTGCAGTGCTCATCAGGAAAATCTCCTCCAGCATGCATTCTCTGCAATTCTCTGCAGGTCAGAGTCCCTTCAGGAAACATTTACCTGTTCCATAATGGGAAACTACACAGGCTGCAACATGTTTATCTGTTCTGGTGTTGTCTTCCCCGAGGCTGCTAGGGAATCATAGACATAAGCAGCAGTGGAGGTGCATAACAGGAACAGAGGCATTTAGCATCTGTGCCAAGCAAAACGATCGAGGGGCTTTGCTCATACTCTAAAAATCTCTTGTCATTCTGGTGACTTAGTAGATACTGTGGGGGTGGTGAAATGTATGTGATGCAGCTTGGGGTGTTGGTTGGATTTCTTCTTCAAGCTACAGAAAATATGTATGAAAGTCTTGTTATTCTACACTGATTAAGATTTTAACTAGCGTATCGCCAAAGATAGAAAGAAACTTTCCCTAGAAGCCAGAAAAGGATGTGATGGCTTATTTGGATTTTTCATCTGTACATAACAGAGAGTGAATGAGAATGTGCAGCATGGGGAAAAGGGACTAGCAGTATAATATATCAAGAGTGAAACTTGCTTACAACTAGAGAGAAAAGATGTCAAAGTACTTGAATAAGTGTTGTTATTCTATTACTGTGGAATTACTTATGTTTATTCTCTGCAGCAGTTCTTTTATCAAATTGAACTTTTGTTTTATGCATTACTAAATAAAAGCTCAGAAAGTCTTGGGTTGGAAGGAACCATGAAAATCACCTTCTTCCAAGCCCCCTGCCATGGGCAGGGATGCTACCCACTAGCACAGGTTACTTGGGACCCTGTGCAACATGAACTTGACCTTTTCCAGAGAAGGGCATCCACAACTCCTCTGTGCAATCTGTACCAGTGCCTCTCTACCTGCTGAGTAAAGACCTTTTTCCTAACATCTAATCTAAATCTCTTTTAGTTTAAAGCCCTTCCCCCTTATCCTACCTGCCCATGTAAGAAATTGCATTCTCTTTTATTTATAAGCCCCCTTTAAGTACCAGAAAGCCTCAAAGAAGTCTCCCTGGAGTTTTCTCTCTAGGCTGAAAAACTACAGCTCTCTCAGTCTGTCTGCATAGGAGAGGTGCTCGGACTACATATCATCTTTGTGGTCCTCTTCTGGAACTGCTCAAAGTAGTTCATGTTTTTCTCACGCTGAGGACCCCAGAACTGGATGCAGCATTTCAAATGGAGTCTCACAAGGGCAAAATAGAGAGGAAGAATCACTTCCCTTGACCTGCTGATGTAGCCCAGGATCTGCTCAGCTTTCTGGGCTGCCACAGTACACTGTGAGCTCATGCCCAGCTTTCTATACCTGCGAATACCCAAACCCTTCACTGCAAGGCTGCTCCAAATCAGCTCTTCTTGCAGTCTGAACTCATGTCTGGGGTTGCCTCCACCCAGGTGCAGCACCTTGCACTTGGACTTGTTGAATTTCATGATGTCCTCATGCATCCAATTCTTGAGCTTGTCCAGGTTCCTCTGGATGGCTTCTCTTCCTTCTGCTGTGTCCACTTCACCAGTCAGCCTGGTCTTATCTGCAAAACTGATGAAGGTGCACCTCTTTTTTGATCTATGTATACGTAGGATGTCACATCCCTTAGCAAGTCCCATTACCTCTTGTGCCTTAAATTCCATGACCCCATCCTTACACACACTAATAGGTATTCCTGTACTCCTCCCAGGTTCCCTGTCCATGCTTCCACCGGCTGTGCATTCCCTTCTGCTCTGGTTTTGGCTGGGATAGAGTTTATTTTCATCATAGGGTTGTATGGGGCTGTGTTTTGGCATTGTGCTGACTGTAGATTGATAATATAGAGATATTTTTTATTGCTGAGCAGGTCTTACACAGAGTCAAGGCCTTTTCTGCTTGTACTGCTGTGGTTCAAGGAAGCTGGGAGTGCATGGGAAACTCTGAGGAGACAAACCCAGAACAGGTAACTCAGACTGACCAAAGGGATATTCCAGACCATATGACATCATGCTCAGTATATAAAGTGGGGGGAATAAGGGAGAAGTGGAGGATGTTTGTAGTGATGGTGTCTATCTTCCTAAGTAATTGTTACATGTTTTGGTGCCCTGGTCTCCTGGAGATAGCTGAACACTTGCCTATCCATGGAAAACAGTGAATTGATTTCTTGTTTTGCTTTGCATTTGTGCATCCCTTTTGCTTTCCCTATTAAACTGTCATCCCAACCCATGTGTTCTGTACCTTGTATGTTTTCAGTTCTCTCACTGATCCCACTGGTGAGGAATGAGTGATTGTGTGGTACTTAGTTGCTGTTTGGCTAGGGAGTTTTCAGGTTAGAATGGAAAGTAGTATCAAGAGATGTTCTCATTTCTGAGTATTCAAATACATATGGAGAGTAAAGGGGGCTCAAACCAGAGTTCTCTGTGTAATCAGGGCAAATTACAGTCAGCCTTTCTCACTGACCACTCACTGTCACCTCCCTCCTTGCTCCAACACACAGTGGGAGGGAGTCACACAAAGAGGAGATTCTGTCACCAAATAACTGCAGCAGTTAAGATCAGGTCTTGCAATATTTATGAAATATTTTACTAATACTTCTAGATCCTTGCCATTGTTTTTATGAGTGTAAAAGTCTTAAGTTTCAAGCTGAACTGAGGTTTGGAACTGGGATATCAAGAGATGGAAAACCATAGCGTAAAGGAACAGCTATCTGAAGTGAAGAGAATGCAGGGTTCTTGTTGCAGTCTTTGTTTGAGGTAAAAAAACCATTTGAATCTGGCCTGGTCATACAAAAGTTCATCAGCAAGGTTAAATTATAAATTCTAAACACCTTTGTTAATGAGGAAAACTACAGCATGGACATATTCATGTGATGTATATGTGTACATTGTCATAAACCTTTTGAAACTATAAACCTTTTCAGGATGCTATTAGTATAATTTAGGAGAATCAACAGAATTATTTTGGATTAGATAATGGAAATTGGCAAGATAAATAAATGTTAGAAAGCTCTTGGGGATATGAAACTGCATTATTAAATTAGAACTTCAGCTAAAATGATAAGGTCTGATGATTACATTTTCATTAGTTGTACATTCTGCAGTGTCACATAATGGCTTTGTTGATTGTGCATAATTTACAATGCTTTCAAAATGCAACACAATTACATGTCTCTTTAAAATAATATTGTTGTGCTGGAAAATAAATTGATGGGGCTAAGCATAAGTTAAAAGACATCTGCAACTATGAGCATGAGTCTCTTATTTTTTGAACCTGAAACATTCAGGGGAATACAGTTTTAGGTGAACACAGTTTTAGGGGAATACAGTGATTATAGTTTTGCAATGAAATAATATTTGACTTGATCACAAATTTAAAAATTAAAAAAAAAAAATCTAGATCTCAGGTGAACTAAGCCCTATAAATGCTACAGAAAATTGTTTGTATTTTACTTTTTTTTTTAATGAAATTCATTTGGGTGTTTTGTTTTTTTCTTTTTGAAGATGACTGAAAAGACCATCAGGGAATCACCAGCAAACATTAGTACCACATGTAAGGCACTTCCATAAGTTTAATTATTTTAAAATTATTACTACACAGTGTTTATCATTAAACATTGATTTAATATTACATGTATATCATAAACTATACTTTATAACTGGTATATTATATAACAAAAGTGCTGAATTTGTTAAATATATTTAATCTTTATTGACATTTATTAATAAATTCCCTTTTTACAATAAATTTAAATTAAATATTGAGAAATAACTTTTCTAAGTACCTGATTTGTCCCAGAGTAAATGACTCTGTCATCATACTGAACATTAAGCTATATGTCTGTTCTGTTTATTTTTCTTTGAGTCTTTTGCTTCACATACTTCTGTTTTTGTGATCACCTATACTTATTTAAGAAAATTGGAAAAAAATTGTGCCAGACATAGCAGTTGTGGTTTAAACACTACTATTATATCTTTATTTGTTATTTCGTCTAGATGAGTGACTGCGTCCCCTAAAGTTCACGGCTGCTTACAAACCGTAAAAAATCCTGACCAGAATACAAAGGAAGACACTGCCTGGGCACAGTGGAGGTCTGTGGCTCCATGGGACCATGGTGCTGGCAAACAGGGGATCTTGCATTGGGCTTACTGGGACAGAAGGAGGGGCAGGGCCCATCCCACTCCCTCAGCAAGAAGCAGGGACCAGGACACCCAGGCCAGGCACTGAGCACCTCCCTGAGGATGAGCAAGGCATAAGGACAAGAACAAGTCCAGTGATGGGTAGCAGGGTCAAACAGAGTCCTAGGATTACTGGGATGAGCCAAGAGAACAGAACTCAGTGAGCCCAGACATATGGATCAGATGAGACCTGCAGTGTGCTGTGACCAAGGCATGACCCAGGAAGGCGGGAAAGAGCTTGGACCCATAGGAATGGCATAACTAAAATCCTAGTGAAGTATGCAAAGTGCAACCATGCCTTTAAGGACAGCCTATCAGACTAAATACAAAGAGGAAAATATATATTTTTTCTTTAATGATAAGTAATATTTAGCTTTAAGTCAATACAGAAAACCAGAGTGGTTGATTTTGCATACTGAATTCTGAAGAAAAGCGCTTTAGCATCTCAGAGGTGTTAGTTTTATACACATCATATTCAAGCAATTCACTTGATGTATTCTCCCTGTGGTTAAATTTTGTGATTTTTATATAATGGTTAATTGGTCTTCTCACTGAAGGTTTGGGTTTGTGGGGTTATTTTTTTCTTCATCTTGTTAATACATCTATCCTGTGAATCATCATCAAAATACATTTTCTCAGCCTAGACCCCTATGGCAGCATAGCTCATTATCTATGAAGCAGCATTAGGATGCAGTATCTTAAAGAAAACTAAAGTTTTTCTTCTTAAAGTTCAAAATAATCTTAATACATTCTTTGTCATGGCATATTGTTACTTCCCAGAGCTCCCAGAAATCTGAGTCATAGAGAAAGATTCATGTGTGAGTGTGTGTATGTTTACTCAATGTTCTTACAGGTCTTTTCCAACCTAAATGTTTCTCTATTTTTTGTGTTTATATGTACAAACAATACAGACATACATGAATGTATTATACATGCCAATTATGAAACTGTTATTGAAATGCATGAAAAATTCCTAGGTTTCTAAAATTGTGTATAACTTAGGGCTACTGCTAAGCCCTGTCAAAATGCTGTGCTCTGAGCAGGTCTATCAAAAAAACCCCATCAAAGATAGGCTCCCTGCTGTTAAGTTTTATTATCATTAAATAATAACTTAGGATAGGATAGCAAGGAAGTCCACTCTGATCCTGATGATAATAGTGATAGGTGCTAGCCCCCACACCAGGTTTCCTCTCCTTCCTGATGCTGCCAGTGGTTCCACTTCAAATTAGAATTACTGCATGAACTTGAAAATATCTTGGGATCTAACCCTGGTTCTCAGATGGCAAAAGATCCTAATAACATTTGGCCTGGAGGTAATGTATGGTTCTCAGAAGGGCTGTTGCAGAACCCAGAAAGCCCTTCTCATTTATACTCTAAGTTTTGGTTTGGTTTTTTTGTTTGTTTTTTGTTTTTTTTCCTGTCAAAACTCACATATGGAAGGGAAAAAATACATACAATGGCACTTCATTAGACCTTGCTAAGTTCAGGAGTTTCTCATCACTCATCATTTACAATTTCCCTTTCCCTTTCCCTTTCCTTTTCCTTTCCTTTCCTTTCCTTTCCTTTCCTTTCCTTTCCTTTCCTTTCCTTTCCTTTCCTTTCCTTTCCTTTCCTTTCCTTTCCTTTCCTTTCCTTTCCTTTCCTTTCCTTTCCTTTCCTTTCCTTTCCTTTCCTTTCCTTTCCTTTCCTTTCCTTTCCTTTCCTTTCCTTTCCTTTCCTTTCCTTTCCTTTCCTTTCCTTTCCTTTCCTTTCCTTTCCTTTCCTTTCCTTTCCTTTCCTTTCCTTTCCTTTCCTTTCCTTTCCTTTCCTTTCCTTTCTTTTCCTTTCCTTTCCTTTACTTCCCTTTTTAAATACTCAACATTGTGAATATAAAGATTTTTAAAATCTTTAATGAGATATAAAGAGGTAGTGAAACATTTGCCTTCATATATGCATTTCAGATTTTCTCCAGTAATCACTTATTTACAGGATCTTAGTTTCCAAATATTGAAACAGTAGTATCCTTCAGCCCCCATAATACCCCATGTTCGTTCAATATTTTCAGCTAGTGCTCATAAGAGAAAAATTCTACCAGATAACTGAATTTACATAATCAAAGGAAATCGCTGCAGTGAAGTAATTTATCATGAAGGCTCAATCTTTTACATTTACAGCACCTTATAGAAGATGAATAATCTTCCAATAATTTTCAATTTTAAAAAATATATTTATAAATATCAAAGAAAAGAGTGTTAAAAGCATGTTTTCTCATTCCACAATGAAAGCAGAACTGTTCTCCTACAATGATGCCAAAAGGGTTAAATCAATTTTTACTCTGTCCGGGAAACTTTTAGCAGAGAAACAAGGCATGTAAACACTGCTCCTCCAGCAAAAATGGTGGGAAGATAAGAAGGCATCTGTTTCAAGGATGCCATGATACACAAAAAACAACAAACAAACAAAAACCAAAACAAACAAAACCAAACAAACAACAAAACACAAAAACAAAAATAAAAACAACAACAACAACAAAAAAAACAAAACAAAAAACAACCAAACAAAAAACCAAACAAACAAACAAAAAAACCCAATCAACCAAAACACAATTGAATCTTTGGGGTAGGATTTATGGTAATGGGTAAACTGTGCTATGTTTAGAGCTATCCTATAAAAGCAACACACTTGTAGAATCATGCATCTGCATAAGGCTAGTAGAATCCCCTGTGTGACCTCAGGCCTGAATAAATTATGCTCTCTCTAACACAGTTTGAGTGTTAAGCAGCCTTATTTTGATATTTTTTGGTGGTAAACCTTTCTGACTTCTGAGAATAAAAGCGGATGCTGAGAGCAGCCTCCCAATAAGGTCTCATACGAATCAGAGGAAATAAACAATAAACTTTCAGTCTAGCTGTTAAATGAATACACTAAAATCACTAAATAGAACTAACCATTTCCTCCATACCTGTAAATTCAGTGTTTGTGGTCTACATCTATAGAAAAGGCATTAAAAACTACCCTGCTCCTTCTGCATCCAGTTTTCTTCACTTGGGAAGGAACACACAGTGCATATTGGTGTTCAAAATGGTTCATAGAGGGAATATTATATTGCTCTTTTGGGTCTAGTTCTTCAATTTTCCATTGTCTTACTTGTGTGAAAACAAAGTTTGGGTAAACAGTACTGTTTTCATGTTTGCTTTACCTTATTGCTGAATTCTGAGGCTTTGTTAAGTGTATTGAACTTCTCATTAGCAGATGGGAATGGATTATTTCATTGCCCATAGCTCACAATAAACCAAGGAAGACAGACTGAGTTCTGTTAATCATATTACTATTGCCTCATTAACGACCTTTTTATTTATATCAAATGTGGACTTTTTTTTTGCAATATATGTAGTTTTTAAAAAGAGAATTATCATAAAATAAGAACAACTAAAGCTCACTGTAATTTGCTATTATTGTGTTCTGAAGTACTGAGATTTTAATCTACATTAAAAAAAAAAAATATTGTGCAAAGAGAAGGAAGTATATATATTCCCAGTACACCAAACTGTCCTCTTCTGCAAAACATTAAAGAACATTTGCTACCCATTTATTTTAATAGCTTTAAAACATGCTTAAATGCAATGGACTTTAAGGTTTAAACAAATCAGTGGATTCAAAGTAATTTTATCAGCTACATCTACTCTTGCCAGACACACTCCTGAGCCATTCCCATAACAACAGCAAATGCCAAAAACACTTGAAGGAAGATGTCAGCTTTGTGAGTCCTTATTAGATCTTCTAAATTTAAGGTGAGAAGCCTTTTGTTCCAGCTTCTTGCAATAAAATGAAGCTTTTTGGTGTGACCCAAATAAATGTATTTAGACCCAGGAAATATATATCGTATTAGCCTGAATGAAATTTATGATGTGGCTGAAGGAATTGCATTTCTTTGTGAGGAACCTAAGACTACATGATCAAAATTGAAGCCGTAAAGGTCTAAACTATTGGGATTTCAGGCTGCAATTTGATATAAAAGGTCAATCTTTATTTTTTTCTTCAGTATCAATGAGAATTTGAATAGTCACATGCAAAAATATCTTCCTTCAAGCTTAACTGACATTAGAAAAAATATTAAATTTGTACAGTTTTTTGTTTTGCTTTGTTTTCAAACAGGACACAAGGGATGAAATACTAAAATTTTCTTTTGACCAAGTATTTGTTGGAATGGAAAGTTCTGATTCTGTTCTTTTGATAGACCCTTCTTGAAAAGTTTCATCTCTTTGTAGCACTGTAGTGTTACACACTGAAATCAGTAATAATTACACAAAAATTAGACAATGTGACACTCAGGACTGAAAAAGTGCTGGTGCAACCAGAGCAGCTGGAAGTGTGAGCAAACAGACTCAAGAGAGGAAGATTACAAGTCTTTACTTACTTGTTTAAGATCCTAGTAATAGTAGCAAGATTTTTTTTTTTTTTTTTTTTTTTTAACAGGACAC
>VWYO01010134.1:187775-205380 GCA_013400275.1 Rhadina sibilatrix
TTTTTTTTTTTTTTTTTATCATCTGATTACGTCAGAAGAAAAGGTAATTTCCACATTTTGATGCGATCTGGAAAAAAAAAAACAATTATTGAAACAAGTTCTGTGATACATTTTCTCAACATTGTCTCCTTGCAATGTTCATAGGATATAAAGCTCCAGTTCTAGCTGGCATGTTTGCCTACAGCTATTCATTAATCTTCCTGTCTTGAAACTTTGTCCTCTACTGTCCTGATTTGTTGATGATGTTTCCCTAAAGGGAAAGCTAAGACAATGTTTTCACAAAAAAGAAGCCTTTCTAAAAGCATGTTAAATTTCCAAATCTCAAAACAAACTTTGAATTTGTAAAGTTTATGCAATTTGAAGTTTCTTTGAATTCATTCTCCCATTCCTAAGTTTTTCTGCTAATGATTGAATTTGACATCTGATTTTTTTCTGAATTTTTACTAATGAAGTCTTTCTCCAGAATAATTTGTTTTAATTTATTTAGAAAAAGATAAATTAAGACACATTAATCAAAGTGAATGTAGTTTAATTGAATATTTAGGAACAAAAGCAAAATTTATAATAATTGAAAATATTTTAATTAAAGAACTACTGTGCTAATTATTCAACATATTATTATCTTCAAAGATAAGTAAATTAACTTTTTCATCTGCTGATGAAATATCAGCTGTATAAGAAGTGGGAAAAGTGAATACTGTTAATTTAATTTGATTTGTTAAAAATATCCAATTAAAAACCAAATAAATATGAAACATATGATAAAAATACAATAAGTGAAGTTCACTACATGTAACTTAAATTTAGCATGGTGGTATTTTGCATATTTATGTGCAAAGTCTTTTGAACAATAAATGTAACAGAACTGAGTAAAAGATAAAATGCAGTAGATTCTTTTGTTTAATCTCTGTGGATTTGAGAATAAATTGCATTACAGTACTCTAGTACTACAAACTGCTACTGTGAAGTGAAGAAGGAAATAATAAATGTATTGGGGTTTGATTTTTTTAAGTCAAATTATTTTATTGTAATCTGGTTTTGTTTTAATGCTTAGTTGGAAGAAAATAACAAAGGCTTATATATATATATATAGCTACAAGTTGGTGGTATATTTAATATATTTGGTAGTATATTTTTTGTTTCTTTGGTTGGGTTTTATTTTATACTAAGGTAGAGATAAATTTATTCCTTAGCAAAAGTCAGTATTTATATAAATTATATTTATACAGAACTGACTTTTTTAAGCTCTAGTTGATTTTGAATTTTACTGGACAATTGCCATTGGATCTTTAGTTAAGGTAATGACTTCTCATTTGTTATCTAAAATCTGGACATCTTAAAGAAATTAATTTTTTTAAGAAATGCAAAGGTTTCTGTATGGGTAATTTTATTCTCATATCAGTTACTTATTTTAACTTACACAGTTTCATTTCAGTTTGTAATATTTGGATTTAGCTTTTTTCATTTAAAAGGGATTAAAGCTTTTCTCTCAGTCTTGTCTTCACCTCATGATTAACTCATGAAGTTATATTAAAAAAAAAAATAATAAAAACTTTCCCAATACTCCAAAGAAAGAACCTGCTAACTCTCAACAGGAGTTGTGGGAGAAATCAGTCCTCATTGCATAACAAAACATAGTGCAGTTTCACTGATTTTTGCAGGTTTACGATAGACACACATCTCACCCACTCTGAAATTCCATGTCAGTTTTCAACACAGATCAACAACATGTTTACAACTTAGGCCCTGCAGCTATCATAGCTGATTCCAAAATAAAAACATCAGTAGTAAACTTATTTTCAAGAGAAAGTAGGATGCATAACTTCAGTTAATATTGACAAATTACATAAAGTTATAGGGACAACTTTAACTTTAGGAAGAAGTAAATAGCATTCTCGTCAGTTTTGTTCACAGCCCTCTGCTGATGGTACAACAGACCTAGATCCTAACCCGCAAATTTTGCAGGACAGGTTTATGTACCTGAATAAGTTTATAGTAATTAAATCTTGTGCTCTGATGATTCGAAGTCTTAAAGCTATTTTCAGCAAAATTATTTTTTTCTCAAGAGACATATTCCCACTGTGGTGGGGCTTTTATTATTTTTTTTTTTCTTTTTTCTTTTTTCTAACTCAGGGTTGTCAATGCTTTTGTTTAAAAGTACACTGCTTAAAAGGATCATGTACTTGGCCTCAACACAAGAATGATGTTATCATATATTCCCCTTTGCTAGTCTTAGTAATAATCTCAGTAATTTCATTGGCTGCTGGTTCATGAAATAAAGGCCAACTTAGCCTTCCACATACAGTGCAGCTGATGGAGGGTCAGCCTACCTCATACATGTGTGGTTCAGGTTTTGGTACTCTTCACTCATTTTAAAGAGACACTAGAGAACAATATAATTATTTTAATACCAGCACATCTTTGCAAGAGTTGATAAATACCAGAAGCTATTATACTGCTGACACTGCCTTTTTCCAATATTGCTTTCCATCTTCATTTCCCTCAGTAATTTTACTGAGCAATTTTTTAAAATGCACTGCAAGCAAACGTCATGCTTAACTTGCTAAAAGAGGAATGAAAATATAATTAACATACTCCTGCAATATTGGAAAAGTATGGCTTTATCATTATTTTTTTCAAAGGAAGTAAATGGAAGTAAGAAAGACATAATTTATTTCTTGCCATAATTTATCAAAATTATCTGTATTTTTAAGTAGTTCTATGGCCTAGAAATCTGGTTTTGTAAGAAATACTCCTAAAGGACCTATAGGGTTATGCTAGATTCCTGTAAATTCTTAGGAATTTTTTAAATTCTGAGAAAATACATTTTATCCACATTATGCAAGAAAAAAAAAAAAAAAAATCTGGTAAAGATAAAATTGTTGAATAAAAATTTCAAGTTTTAAATTAAAAATACACACACAAAACAGAACACTGAAGTGAAAATGTGAAATTGCACAGAATTCTAATGGAAGGGAGAATTCTTTCAGAGCAGCAGCAGCAGAGATTATCTTTATTTCAAGAAGACACATTCATTTCTACCAACTGAGCAATGACTGCCAAATTGCAAGAGATTCGTTGGGTGCCATACTGGGAATGGGGAACATATTGATGCTTGGCATAGTGAAATGTTATTCTCAGTTATCTTTGTGTAAGAAATTACTTTGTACTTTGAAGCTGTGCTTCTTTTGCCTGAAGAATGTCTTTGTGGATGGTAAAAGTTGTCCAAACTGTTACACACAGAAGGAGGGTTATACTGGGAAAAGTGGAGAAGGCTGATGTAGCAACAACAAAGAAATAGATAAAGATTTTTGGATAGAGGCTTGCTGAGATTGGTGCCTCTGGTGAGCAGGGTGGAGTGGAGGCATTGATTATTCCACTTCTGTGTTCCCAACAGATCTCTGTATTCTGATACACTGAAATTCCTCTTTAAGCAGTGGCAATCGGAACAAGCTCTGTCACTGGATCCTGAACAAAAGGAGTGGCAGTATGAGTTATATTAAACTCAATAAACCCTTTCAACAGAATATTTCATATATATTTTCCCTATAATTAATGTTATCTGCACATAGATTTATAGTGCCTTAGGGTGTTTGCAGGATCACAGTCTATGTTAGCAATAGATAACCAAATTTTGTGAAAATAGTTGTTTATTAGTCTTTCTGTGAGGATAAAGTGTTTTTTTGTTGCTTTTGTTGTTAAAAGAATTGTATATGTATTCCAAACAAAGGATTTATCATTGACTTAATGTAGTGGTTTCATTTCTAGATCTAGAACAAAATGTGTAAAGATAAGAGGAAATGCCTTTTAACATTACCTAGAGTTTATCTCTCTCAAGTTTAACAAGGAAAAGATTACTATCTGAAAAGGGAACAGCTTATGTAAAAGAATATCTGTAAGGCAAAGTGTCAGGGAAACAGAAAAGGAATACCTCTGAGAAATCTTTCCACAACTGGGTTTATGAAAAACAAAAACAAAACAACCAACTAAACATTGAAATTGAAGCAATAATATCTTTTTAACATACTGGTACCTTGCCTCTCTTTGAGAAAAAAATGTTTCTATTAATTTTATTTTTTTTAATATTTCCATTAAAAAATCACTAACTTCTAGCTGCCAACAATCAGTAAAGTGTTTATGGCATATCATACGAAATAACCATATTCTCTTTGAAAAAGGATATTTTTGTATAGAAACATTTTTCTTTCTATACAAAGAAAGAAAAACATTTCTTTCATGTTTTTGTGATAGGCATAATAACAGATATATTTTCCTCAACAAAGTTGCATGAAATATAATAAGTTTTTATTCAATTACAATTTTCTTCACATATTATTTCCATAATATCATTATGTTAGTATGGTGAGATGATTGTTTTTGACTTGGATTACTATCTATTTCAGTGCAGAGAAAGACAAAAAAATAAACCCCTTACATTAATATGAATGGCACTCCAAACCAATTAGAGTGGGAAGAATAAGAATAATTTTACTTATTTTCCTTAATTAACAGTCATACTGAGATGTACTACTAAAATGTAGTGTAATTCAGGCACTTTTTTAATGATTGGGAAAAGAAATTCTGTCTTTATTAATATAAAGTAGACCAAGGAAAGACTCCAAATGGGCTAAAGGAGTTGAAGGGGATTTTTATTTTTTTCCCTAGCTGGACCACACAAGAGAAACAAATGGTCTGAGAACTGTCCTGGTGTTACTCATTTCTGTGTTCTGAAAGATTCAGAAAAAGATTATCTTGAATCACTTATCAATACACAGAGATAATACTTCATCTGCTCAAGAAGTTTCTAGCTTGGAGTAGAAAAGATTACCCTTAGTAAATGAATTATATGGTTAAGGTGGGTTGTTACATTGTTTGGGGTTTTTTTTGTATCAAGATATCTATAACCTCAGATATTATGTGTTCATCTTCTATAGGTATGAATTTACAACTGAAGAAAACACTAGAAACTGCTTAGCTTAGAACAACTTCTATTCTCAATTTTTTATATCTCAATTGAGATGAAGGACCTCTAGAAATCTTATAATTTCATGTAAAAAATGTCAGTAAATTTTGTTTGTCTATACATCGGTAAGTCTGAAAAGTCCTCCAAATATTTCTGTGGTGAGAAGGAGATTATAGAGAATTAAAGCTGCAATAGTGGAAAACTTTTTCATCTACTAATGCTGGAGACTTTGAAGCTCTTATTTCAGGGAATATATATCACGTGCTGATTGATGTTTAAGCAATATACAGCACATTTAAAATAAGGTTAAAGTGTGTCCTGTAAACAAACCAAATGAGTATCAAAGTTACATTAATGGAAAATCTGTAAGTAAAAAACAGTCACCAACAATACCACTATACACCTGTCCAGTACCAGCAGATACTCTGTTCACTTTTCAACATATTGAACAACACTGATAGCAGAAGAGTACACAAAAAAACAGATGCCATGGAAATAAAAAATAAATGACAACACTTCAGACAACACTTCTGTGTCAGAAAACAGAAATACAGTAGGTATTTAAGTTTGCAAATGCAGAAGAAAATGCTCCAATAATTTTTTGCAGAAACTGATTTTCAAAGAGAGGACTTTCATGACTTATAATTCAATAGTATTTAAAGACTCATTGAAGCTGATGTCAGAAACCCAGCACAGGTAGAAGCTCTTGTCAATGATTATTTTATCATACAATAACGTGTTTAGTCTTGTAAACATATAGTAATAGCAGTAGTTCATATTTTTCTCCACCTCACCTCCTGTTTCCTTTAAAATCCTCTGAAAATAATACACTGAAGAGTCAGAAATATGCAATTTATGAATCTTATCATTAATCTAAAAATAAATAGCAGAAACTTGTGCAGGAAGATAATTTAATTGAATGTTTTTTGATCACCATAAAGTAAAAAGATCTTAAGGGTTTCATTGTCATAAACTCTTTATAAAACTAAATAAATTAATTATTTTTGCTACTCCAAAGAGGCTATTTTAATTTTATGATTTAAAATTAGAAAATTAAAATACATATATGTCAACACTGAAAAATTCAGAGGCGATGTGTTGCATTCTTGCTATGTAATTAAGAGAGATTCAGAGATCAGACCTTCCAGTCTAAACATGCTGCAGAGAGATGTCAGCTGAGCTACTGAACCATGGCTGCACATTAGCATAATGTCAGGCTTAAGCTACTGAATCCTGTCCAGTGTTGTCTCAAGACCCGAAAATATTTCTGCTTCTGTATGTAACGTGAGCAATTCTCCACACTGTATTTCACTAGGGAGTAGAGGCATTTGCTAAGTTACTTAAATATCTTAGTGTTTACAAGGTCAGGGCCAAACATGAATTAAAACTTTAATTTTCTTAATTATGTGTGCACTTGGCACTAGATCTTGATCTTCACAAGTGTTTTTATCTATCTAGTACAATATTGATTTTACTGGGATGTATTCACACTACAGATGAGTCAGTATTCTGCATGCAGTACTTTATTGAGAGAATCAGCAGTATTTTAGTAAGAACAGCTTTTAAATGCTATTTTTAAAATAAAAATTTGTATGTTTGGTACCAGAGTAGCCTTTGTCCAAATAGTAACATGAAAATTCATTTTTCAATTGGCAGTGCTCCTTTTTGGTTGCAATTAAAAAAAAAAAACTCAAAAAGTTGGTATTTTTGATGCCAATATTTCCACCAGGATCAATTTGAATTAAAGCACATTGCATAAAAAACAACAACACAAGCCTCATCTGTAGATAATCTAAACTGACAGACAAACATATTTATAGCCAGAAGTTACCCTGAAGATATATGGATGATGGCTGTACAGTTCTCTTAAAGGATGAATACTCTCTCCACTTTATAAGATTGTTCAGTTATGTCTTCCTATAAAATCAGTATCAATTGATATCTTGAAGCAGCTTGTCTTGCTGATCTTAAAGCTGGACAAAAAGGAAAAAAAGAAAAACTTAATAGGAAGAGGTCTCATTCTAGGATCCTAACTTAGGTGCCTATAACAGCGCGTTGTGAGGCTAAAGACAAATCCTAAATAACAAGTATAGACTTATTTGGATATGTTCATTTTAGGTAATTTCAGCTTAAAAAATAAAGTATCATTTAAGGAGTATGTAAACTTTGCTGCAGGATCTCTGTGGTAGTAAAAGTTACATCTACAATTAATAAGCTATAAGAAACTTTGTACAGGAAGATGTCTTCATAATTGAGTAGATATTTTTGTATATATTTTAATCTATCAGGAACAGTTCTGTCCTTTAATTATAGTAGCTATTTATATTATTTTACATAAAACTTTGTGTTATAGATAGAAATGTTTGCCAACTTTTTTTTTTCTTAATTTAAATGTTCTATGAAAGAACTAATTTTCCTCAGATATAAGACTTTTTTTTAGCTTTTTTTTAGCTTTTTTTTTTTTTTTTTTTTTTTTTTTTTTTGTTTTGGGTTTAGCTTTTGTGACGGTTTTATNTTTTTTTTTTGTGTTTGTGTGATAGCATTTGTGCAGGAATTACATTATGTGTAACATTTGGAAAATGATAACTTTAAATTCCATTTTTTTTACTGATTTTTAATAATGGACTTGGCCTTATATGCTTAATTAATTATCATTCATCCATTAATCTGTTTCTTTATACTTAGTAATAGTCTGAGGTGGCTCTAAATTTCAACATTCCTTTTCCTAAATATGTTCTTGAAAAGAAGCTTGGAAGGTGACTGAGACCTCTGTGTCTTAACCACCGAACCATTAAAGTTTGCCTAATAGAAATATGCTTCAGTGTATCTTTCAGATTTATTTAAAGGTAACCTGAAAGCTGGTTCAAAGCTTTCATAGCTTGTGATGTTCATAGTGAGACATTAGCATAACACCCAGTAATCTTTACAAAAAGCACACTCCTCTTGGCAGCAAGTCAAAAGTGGCCACTGTTCCTGAAGTGGTAAGGCATAGAGCCAATATGATTGTTAGGCCTAGGCAGCTCCTGGAACCTTCAAACCATTTTGCAAGAGCAGTTTGAATATGGTATTTAAGGAGGCAGCAGAAAATACAGTTATATTTAGATGCAAGATGTTAAAAGGTTGCTAAAAATGGTCCTGGTATATCAGCGTCAAAGGATTAAAGGTTATCTGGATATTCCAACATTTAAATCTTATTTTGGCTGTTATTTTTTTTGTGAGTCTGGACTCAAAATTCATAACACAACTCATCTCATCTGATGTCTAGCATACACTTGGTCTAAAATATTTAGGATCTTGCAAGAGTGAAGAGGCAGTTATTTCCAGGGAAGCTTCACCATATTTCCTTTCAACATATTTTACAATTCAGAATTAATCAGTTCTTAAAAATGCATTTCACTGACTATTAAGAAAGCTATTAGTGGAAACATAACATAACAAACATAACATAACATAACATAACATAACATAACATAACATAACATAACAACATAACATAACATATTGTAATATGTTAATGTTACATGCCCAACTTTAAGATACATAAAT
The DNA here is from genome assembly GCA_013400275.1 of Rhadina sibilatrix. NCBI lineage: Eukaryota > Metazoa > Chordata > Aves > Passeriformes > Phylloscopidae > Rhadina > Rhadina sibilatrix. The sequence continues at coordinate 196,285 of VWYO01010134.1, forward strand.
CCATTCATGGAAGCTGACTTCATTTTCCACTATGTAAAACAAGTACCAGATTTGTTTAAAATAGTTTTGATTTTCTTTTTAAAATATATTTAGTGTGCTTTTGTTTTTAATTTAAAGTAAGCAAACTGGGCATCTTAAGTCCAATATTCCCCCTTCAGTGAATAAGTACCTGTAGTAAAATTTTAAAAGGATTTGCTCTATAAAAATAATAATAATAATAATAATAATAATAATAATTATAATAGAGAGGGACCTTTTGTCTCGTATCAATGCTAGAAAATGCACAGNTTGAAACCATTAATCTCTATTCTCCTTGGAATTGTAACCTGACTGCAAATTAATGAGTTTGGTAAAGAGTCCTTTTTCATAGTTGTGGGTGCCGTTGCAGTATAGAAAATTGAAAGAGAAGCAGCTGGGCAGAATCCTCCATCTTTGACTCAAAGGAGATTTGCTCAAGTGTAACATAACACTTGATGCAGTTTCCACTCAGGCCATGAGTTCAAAAGGCTTATTCATGCTTGAAAGCTTTGGACTATCTACTAGAGACACCTGCACGCAGTCTTCTTATTTTTGAGAGGAATCCTTTTCATGCTGTCACCACAACCAACCTCAGTTCAGGAGGATTTTCAAAATGCAATCATTGCATGAACAGTGGCTGACCTCGGCAGTGGTCAGTGTCTTTTAGCAATGAATGCTTATAAAAGCAGACAACTGCTAGAATTACTGCCGTCTTTCCAATTCCGCCTCCTGCACACCTAAAGAGATAGAATATGAAAGATGAAACCAGCCCATTTTAGTAGCACTAAATACAAGCACAGCTAAATTTGAATGCATTTTCTGAAGGTTTTGATGACTGTGGAAGTCCTCTCTGAAAAGCTTCTTACTACAAAAGTCTCTTAAGGATGCCTCAGTGTTAGGTTTTTTTTCAGTTCTCAGCTATTTTTCTCCCTGCACAGTGCTGTTAATACACATAACCATTAAAAGTAACTTCAGAACTTTTCAAAACCGAGTGTTGGAACTCAGTAACTGCACAAATAATCATGACTCACCTGTGATTTTGCCTGATAAGAAACAAAGATCACATATGGTTGCTTATAGCCTGCAACTAATACTCAGAAGATATATAACTCTTGAATAGTACAAGAAGTGTATAAATTTATCTAGGATTAAAGAAAAATGTTAACATGCTCTTGGTAAGGAGTCTAACAACTTAGAATCAGTAGAGAGCTCACAGCTCTTTTAAGACTTTTTTTTCTGAGAATGACAGAGACAATCCTCATGTGGAAGAAATTAGGCAAGGGAAGCCAGAGACAAACATGGCTATGGTGCCAGTTTGGGCTGAGATAGAGTTAGTTTTCTTCATAGTTGCTAGTATAGGGCTTTGTCTGGGATTTGTACTGAAAACAGGGCTGATAACACAGTGATCTTGCTAAGCAGTGCTTACACAGAGCTAAGCCTTTTCTGCTTTTCACCTCGTACCACCAGTGAGGGGGCTGAGGGTACATTATTAGAAGTTGAGAAGGGGCACAGCCAAAGAGATGACTCCAACTGACCAAAGGAATATTCCATACCATATGGCATCATGCTCATCATATAAGGTTGAGGGAACAAAAGAGTGGAAATTTCAGAGTGATGCCATTTTTCTTCCCAAGAAACTGTTGACTGCAACAGAGCCCTGGTCTCCTGGAGAGGGCTGAACACCTGCCTGCCAATGGGAAACAGTGAATGAACTCTTGTTTTGCTCTGGTTGTCTCTGCTGCTTTTGCTTTACCTATCAAACTGTCTTCATCTCAGCCCACGGGTTTTCTCACTTTTACTCTTCCAATCCTCTCCCACTTGGGGAGAGTGAGTGAGCAGCTGTATGATGCTTAATTGCCATTTGGAGTTAACTCAAAAGTATGACAGGGTATTACGATATCAACACAAGCTTACTCATGACAGGTTATGATACCTAGTGAAGCTTCTATTTTGAGGGAAAGCAAGGAACATATTGTGTTTGCAGTTAGGGTGACAATGATTTTACTATTTTTGTAGGCAGTACCCTTTTTTTTAAGGTATGGTGAAAGTACCACCAGCTTCTGGTCAAAATAAAGTGTAGGAAGGAAGTGCAGAGGCAGTGCAACTAGGGTCCTATATCCTGAGAAAAATAGAGAAATTCTGTGTAGGCACAGGATGAGAAATGTTAAGGTAGAGCTCAAGATGAATTTGGCAAGTGGGAAGAACAGTAAGAAGGGCTTGTACAGATACATAGATCATAAAGGAAAGATAAAATAAAATAAAAATATGCCCCCAATAAATAAGATAGACTGGTGAATATAAGGCTCCAGAGTGAGCACATCAGGTCCTTTCAGTATTTGAAGGGGCTTATATAAAAAAGGGAAACTAACATTTTACATGGGCAGATGGTGGTAGGATGTGAGGGAAAGGTTTGAACCTAAAAGAGGAAAGATTTAGGTCAGATGATAGGAAGATATTATTTACTCAGTGGGTAGTGACATCCTGGAACAGGTTACCCAGAGAAGTTGTTGATGCCCCATCCCTGCAAATCCAAGGTCATTCTTGGTGGGGCCCTGCGCAGCCTGATTAAGTGGGTGCAATCCCTTCCTGTGTTATCACTGCCCATAACAGAGTTTTGGAACTAGATGATCTTTATGGTTCCTTTCACCTAAGCCTTTCTATGATTAAGCTTCCCATGTGGAAGACCTTTCATGCTTGGCTACTTCAGCCTCAGCAACTAAAATCCTCAAGGATGTGAACTGTAAGAGCCAATTTACACCCATCAGCTCCATGGTACTGTATACTCATGGCCCATGGAGTATAGAAATTCTAAGGCCTAACAACTTTAAATAAACAGTGATCATAACTGATAACAAGAACTACTAACATAAAGTACGTTGTCAATAAATGCAATAATAGTAAGATTTTTTTAAAGTTTAAGACTGGCCTGATTCATGTCATTTAAGCACTTCTATTGCACTGATTGCTAATTGTCCCTAATCCCTCTCATTCTCATAGACATGTTTACCAGTTATATGGAAAGATGAAATAAACCATTTGAATGCACCTTGGATACCAATAAATGTCAATGTGTGTGCATCTTATTCATTCTTTATTTGCTGTAATCAATAGTCTCCATCTATTACCTGGAGATGTTCATGTGTGCTCTTGTGTTAGACACCCTTGTTGAGGTTTCAGAATCCAGAGCTGGGTCACACTTGGTCTGTCAGCCATCCTCCTAAATCAAAGGTGTGCCCACCCAGATGCCAGGGAATGACCACTGGTTCATAAAGATACCTAAACCCTTTGTCATATTTGTCATTCACATACGATATTTTTGGCTACTTGGGGCAGTCTCAAATGGCACAAATTGGCTGTTTACAGACATCTCAGTCATAGACTGATCTCTCTCTCCATTGAGCTTGTCCATTGAGCTCATCGCTCTTGCCTCTCTAAAAACACGGAAAGAAATCAGAACTTCTAGAGAGAAATTTACACAAGAAGAATCTAAATTATTTGCTTACTCTCTGGAAGTACCTCCTTTTCTCCATAGCCTATATTCTCCTGTAATTATTGACATGTATTTAGGGAAACAAATCCTGTTCTGTGAAATCAATATTTTTAAAAATAATTCAGTAAATGTGCTATCAAAGATACTTTGAATCTCCTTGTTCCAAGAGAAAACTTTATATTCTCTTTTGCTTGTTGAGAATCATAACATGTTGGAAAGTTTTCAGTAATTTTCTGTGTCCTTATTGTTTGCCTTTGGAAAAGCAAGATTTTTATATATATGTAAATGGAATAGCAACATAACTGAATTGTAGCTATATTTCTACAAATAGGAAGAGGGAGACATCATAAGTAATTAGTTTAAATTTTTGAAAAATGGTGCCAAAACTGGAAGAGAAAAAAACAGCCTTTCCTGTATTACATTTGAAAAGGTATGAAAATAAAAGCAAGCAGCAAATCAGAATTATTCTATGACAATAGTTTTCTTTTTGTAGAGGGTGTGTCTATTTCACCATGTCTTTAAGAAAGATTCTTCCTACAAAAATTGTAAAACCATTGTCACCCTAACTGCAAACATAATATGATCCTTGTTTTCCCTCAATATAGAGGCTTCATCAGGTAGTATAACCTGTCATGGTGAGCTTGCATTAAGATAATGACACCCTGTTGGTCCTTTGGCTACCCAAATAGATTGATTGTATCACAATGGCTGTTGTGGGTTAACCTCAGGTGGTGACTAAGTGCCACACAGCTGCTCACTCTCTCCCCGGGAGAGAATTGGAAGAATAAAAGTGAGAAAACTCATGGGTTAAGATAAAAATTGTTCAAAAGAGAAAGCCAAAGCAACAGAGACAAGCAAAGCAAATTAAGGAATTCATTCACCCCTTCCCATTGGCAGGCAGGTATTCAGACACGTCCAGGAGAGCACGGTTCCATCAGGAACAATGACCTGGGGAGACAAATGGTATCACTCTGAACATCCTGCTTCTCTCTTCTTCTCCCAGCTTTATGTGCTAAGCATGATGCTGTACTGTGTGAGATATCCTTTGGCCAGCTGGAGTGAGCTGTCTCAGCTGGGTCATCTCCCAGGTACATGGGCACACCCAGCTGCCTTTCTGAGAGTTGCAGTGAAAAACAGAAAACTCCTCAATTTTGTATAAGCTCTACTCAGAAAAACTACAGCATAGGTGAGTTAGTTTCGCTGTTTTCATCACAAATCCAAAACATTTCACCATGCAAGCTTCTATGAAGGAAATTAATTCCACTCATGCAAATATGATGCAAAAGTACATAGGATTGGAAAGAAAGTTGTGATTCTTCTTACTAGTGACTCTAAAAAATATAGTTATAGTATGATTCAACATCAGACTTTGAAATAGAATTTAGTTCAATTTCAATACACTTGCATTGAGTTGTCAGTATTGATGATTAGTCCAAGTTCTTGTTGTAGTCAGTGGAAATCTGGGCTCAATTATAGTGCAGAAATATTATGCCATTCCTTATTTCTTTAGTTCTTGAGTTATGAACAATCCTAGCTCATCGAACTAGACTATGAATAATGTACAACCTATAGAATTCAAAGATTGTTCATACGATATGAAAGAAATAACATTGTAAGCAAAATTGACTTGTGGTTTATGAACCTAATAACCACATCTCAATAATTACTTTCTTAATGCATGTCATTTTTATTAGCTATGTAGGATTTGTCTATCTTCATGTACTCCATTAAAATTATACCATGATTTTTAGTTATGATTTGTAGTTATTGCATGAAAAATTATCATGCAATTTATACTGAAATTATGCCATACCTTAATACAAGCAGGAAAACCTTGAATTAATATAAATATTCTGTTAAAAAAAAAAAAAGAAGAAGAAAAAAAAAAGAAAAAATGAGACACCATCTCCTGTTACCTCCACACCACAGGATTTAATCCATAGTGCATTACCACTGACCCATTTAGTGTAGAGAAGACACAATAAATCAATGTTTGTTAACATATGCTTAAGTAGAAAAGCAATTTCACGGGTCAGGCAACATAGTCATGAAATGTCTGTGAAGCAGTGGTGCATTGACTGTTGAGAAGGACAGAACCAAAATGAAAAAAATTCTTTGACTTTTGCATGTACTCTGATTTCCTTTTTGTTGTTAGTTTGATCAAACACTTACTTCTCTGTCAATAGCAGTGATTAGCAACATATCCATAAAACCTCAGATTAGTGTTTCAAACATTTAAAGTAGTTTCATTTTTAAGTGGTTGGGATGGGGAAGGAAACAAAATTAGCAGCATAAAATAAAATGTAGTGCTTAGAAAGTGTAATTCCAGGCCTGAGTTTGAACCTTTACTAGTTCCAAAAGTTAGTTTTCTTTCAAAGTCAGAGGAGATGAGGACAGAAAAAGTCACCATTATGACAAATTTGAGATCACCACTCAGCTGGTGAAATAGATGGCAGAGGCTGAAACACCATACATATTCACATTAGTACCATTAAATGTGTCCACAAGAGTTACGCATTCCTACTGGAAAGAGTCAAGTATAAAATTAGAAGAATCTCCTGCGAACCGGGAATTACACAAGAAATATATGTCTTTAAAAGAATCTGTTCCCTACTATCTTAACTTTATTCAAGTCCAAAGCCTCTTTGAATTTTTTCCAGCACTGTTTCTAATAAGGCTCAGCTGACTGCCTAATGCATAATGAAACTTTCTTCAGCTAAAAATATTAAAACTTTTATCCACCTACCTTGACCTCCAAATTAGCATGTAAGGAATATGACAGTGAAAGTAGATGCTGAATTTTTATTAGACACTCTAGTATCTTCAGTTCTGTTAATTTAGGGTGAAATGAAAATGTCAAGAAGTTGTCTTTTTTGTATTGTATAGAAAGAATCATTTATGCATTATTAAAGTGCAGCATATCTTGGCAGAATTTTAAAAAAGAGAAAAAATCCTAGGCATGCATGCTCTTTAATGATCTACCTTTAAAAAAACCCTGTTTCATTACCCTTCTAGTGAAAAAGCTAGCTTGAAATATTAACTAATATTTCAATTAGTCTCTTCATAATAAATCTACATTTACTGTTAAAATGCATTTGTATTCAAATGGTATTCTTAAACGAACATTTAAATTTTTATGTGTTTCTATAGCACTGTTCATAGAAAAGTACATTACCATTGTGAAATTGATCTTCAATGTACAAACATTAGTTAAGTAGCAAACCTGTCTATTAAGATCATTTGCAATGTCTCCATTAACATCATGTCTAAATGACTGATGGTTATGTGCATGCTGGAGGGAAGGGATGCCATCCAGAGGGATTTGACAGGCTTGAGAGGTGGGGCTGTGTGAACATCAAAGTGTTCAACAGGACCAAGTGCAAGGTTCTGCACTGGGTTGGGAAAATCCCAAGCACAAATATAGGCTGGGAAGAGAATGAGAACAGCCCTGTGGAGAAGGACTTGGGATTGTTGGTGGATGGGAGCCTTGACATGAACTAATAATGTGCACTTGCAACCCAGAAAGACAATCACCTCAGGCTGTGTCAGAAGAAGAGTGGCCAGCAGGCTGAGGGAGGTTTTTCTCCCTCTTTCTTTCACTCTTGTGACATCCTGCCAAGGGTGCTACTCTCAGCTCTGGGGTCTATAACGTAAGGACATGAACCTGCTGAAGCGAGTCCAAGGGAGGGTCCAAGATGACCAGAGGGCTGGAGGAAGGGCTGGACCACCTGTCCTGTGGGTGATGGAGTTGGGGTTGCTCAGCCTGGAAAAGATTCAGGGGAGACCTTATAGCACCTTCCAGTACCTAAAGGGGGCCATCAAGAAAGCTGTACAGGGAGTTTTTACAGTCTGGTGTGGTTTGGATTTTCAGACAATGAGTTATAAATTCCACACACTTCTGTAGAAATATGATTAGGTTTTTATTTACAGTAGTTTATTTCCTAGCAATCCAGAAGGTAGGAACAAAAGTGTACAGGGAAATATGTTAACTTATTCATGGAATATTTGCTAATGTCAGCAAATCCATCAGCTCAACTCCAAAATTCCTAAAAGCAGAAGAAAGTATTCTACACTCTTATTAGGCATATTTTTATTTTTGGAATATGCTATGTAATAAAAGTAGTGAGATGTTGTACTTCAGTGAGAGACACTAATGATGAAACGCGCTCTGAGACTGAATGTTTTCACTTACATAGTTATTTAGTAAAAACAATCAATGTGTTTGACCAAACCTTTGACCAAAAGTTTTCAAGAGACCTTTTTAAGGACATTACGTTTATGGATTTTACTTTTCTATGTGTGAAGAATGGTATATTTTTTTGTCCACTATTCATTTGTCCACTGTTTCTATGGCATGTTCTATTAAAGAATTCACTAGGCTGTAGTGAGGAAGGCTATCTTCTGTCTGGTCAAAATCAGATAGAAACCTCTGGAATGAGAAAGACAGTAAATTCTGAGAATACCTGAGTAGCACAGATGGAAAACAGGCATTTCAGTGAAATATTTACCATGCCCTTCATACTACAGTCTATCTTGACTGCATCTCATTCACAGTGTTAAAAGAGAATTCAAAAGACTTTAGGGTGCTTCTATCTCTGTGAAAGAGGGGGATTTTTTTAATTTCATTTTCACATGAAAATGAAAAACATATATATCACATATTATATATTTTATATATATCACATAATATATAAATCACAATATTAGAAGCTCTTTCACTTTATGGGCACCTTCCTTATAGCACCTAACAGGGGAGCAGGCATATTCAGAGGAAAGATCTAGATGAATTGCAGCCCCATCATAAAACTTGTGTATCTGCGATTAACAGCTGTGGAAAAGTTAGCACTATGCTTTTAGTTGATATCATGATTGTAGGAGCATATGTGGTGTGTTTCAGGCATAACAAAAATGCCTTGAAGCAGCCTGCAGAAAAACAAGTTGAGTTGAATGGCTACGGAAATTGTAAACTGCATAAACTGTGTAACAACTGTACTCATGCAGGCCCAAAATTTTATATAAGCAAGATTTTGTTATGTTGCCGTTTCTAAATTTTGCGAAGCGTTTATGGAAGCTGGAAGACAAATCAGAGACTACAAAAAAAGAACCTTGGGTGTTTTGATAATTACAAAGCATTCATGGCCAGCTGGAAATCAGAGCAATGTGTACTTAACTGCCTTGAATAGTCTGTGTTTTGCATGTAGTAATCTATGTGCATTTGCTCTGATTGCTCAAGGGGAAATAATTACTGTTTATGAAAGATTGTCCATTATTCCTTAATTAGAGAGAGAAAAAAAAATACTATAACAGGGAAAATTTGTCTATTCTGTAGATGGTGAGAAACCCTTCCTTACTGATGCAGTACTCCATTAAAAAAAAATCACAGTTGTTAATCATCCAGGGTGTTACGTAAGCAAGGGGTCAAAATCCCATGGATTTTTAAATATATCTTGAATTGCCATTAATTTACTATAACATTTTAATTGAACATGAAACAGCATATGAACTGTAAGGAATTTATGCTCAATTGTAATTTTCTTTCCTCTTCCACAACCTAGGGCTAGAAAAGACAAGGACGCAGGTTAAAAAAA
>VWYO01010134.1:213971-235693 GCA_013400275.1 Rhadina sibilatrix
TTTTAATCAAGGGGTAATCTTAAAAATAAGGTTGGTTTATTTTTTTTTTTACTCTTTATACCATGGCTTGGGCAATAATTAAATGCTGGAGGAAATCATATTCTGTCATTCTCGTTTAACTCTTGGCTAGTTTAGTTGCTGCTGCACCGATGTGTCTGGAATATCCAAAGCCCTCTCAAGTCTTCTTCCTTAGCAGTTAAAGACTTTCTGAGTTTTGATTTATTCATAATGTCTTTTTAGGGGAAGGCAACAGCTTCTTTATTTAATAATCCCAGAACAGTATTTACATATTCCAAACTGTCTATAATCTAAGAGTGAAATGGGGCAGAGCTGGGTCATGTAACTATCTTAAAGTGCTACTAAACCAGCTAGAGCTTATGTAAAGCTTCCACTGAGGAGATGTCTGGACAGAGAGAACAGGAGACAACAAAATGTGTTGAGCTTACTAACTATACAAGAGTTGAGTACACTTTTCTTCACTCTACTTTGTTTGTAATACAGAATATGGACTTTTTCACCTCTATTTTGATTAAATATTTGTTTAGTGGGGATGGGAGGAGGCCAATTTAGCAATTCTCTTTAGAGAATTGCACTAGAATTTAGAGAATTTCTCTCAGCAGACATTTCTTCTTTTCCAGGTCTTTCTTTAAATGTAGTGAATTCTATACCTTTTCAGCTAGATGTTTTTTGTTTCTAGCATTTGTTTTCTTTCATTTTTATGTGTGGATAAATTTAATTTTATTACAGTCTTCTTTGAGTTTACAAGAAATGTTTTATAAATTTTAGTATAGTTTTTTTAATTGTGATTTTAGGGTAGTAGAAACCTCGAAAGGCCCNGAGGTACTGTTGTAGTGTGTCAAAGCTGCTGGAGGCCCACGCTGAACACCAGGCTGGGCCAGAGAAAATACGCGAAGCAACAGTCTTCCATAAAATTTCATCATCCATGAATATTATCACATTGATAAGATTAGTTGTTAAAGTTCACGTCTTAAAAGCTATATAATTTTCTGATTTTATATATTTAGAATGGATTTCTTACTTTTCTTAGCCTCTCCTTTTTTCTTTCTTCTTTTCTCAACCTAATATCTGTTATTAAATGTCTATTTGACATTAATTCTTTCTGTAGTTATAAAAGCCTTAGCATTCATCAGTCCAAATAGTTCTGATTTGCTCATATTTTTCTTCCCTTTTAACATTTTGCCCTATAAAATTTATTTTAAAAATATTATAGTATTAAAAATATAAATGTTCATGTTGATATGAGAAGTATGAGATAAATCCACTTAGGGAATAAAAAAAGTTAGCTATCCTAGTTGAAATAAATTATTGTTAACTTGTCAGTTTGAAGAGCAAATACAGGAAAATCACATTAAAAATTTATCATTTGATGACAATGATTACATATAAACCAGAAATCTAATGCACCACTCAGTTGTTTAAAAGATCTTATTAGCAATCTTAGTAATCATATTTATTCCAAAGAGTTGCACTCAGTTCAGTTAGGAAAAAAAAAACCCACACAAATCAAAGAAACAAAATATACTGAAGGATTGTGTAAAATTAATTGGTAATTTTCTTCTTGACTATAACTAATTTGAATTTATCAATAAATCTGGCCCATGAATTCTCAGAAATGAATATCTCAATTTTTTCCAAGATTTAATCTTGGCTTTCATTTGAGAAATTTTGGGGAGTTTACTCTCTTATTTTTTTCTTGATTTTAATTCACTTAATGATAGCTAAACCTTGTATTGTTGTAAGAGCATAGTTTTCCATCTCTGAAATCAAGGTTATTTACTGTTTGTTATTCGGAACCTTAAGCTTTGAATTTTTCAGTCTGAGGTGTTTTATATGGGGATTCATTGTCCTTAATAAAAAACAAAACAAAACAAAGGAAATCAAAATTAAACCAACCAAACAAACAACCTCCCTAATATCAACTGTTCAAGACTAATAAAATTAAAATTAAGAAAAATCCCCAATTTAATAATATGATCTTGCCTAAATATCCAAGAGTGAAGCTTTCTTATCTTTTCTTACCCAAGGTCTTTTCCATTTCCAGCTATTTCATCTCTGTTTTCTTCTCTAAATATATAATGCCCATCAAACATTTTTGTTATTGAATCAGAAAAAAAATTATCTGTTTGCACCATTATATGGAAAGATTCTGTTTTATTCTCACATGGAACATGTGAGTCTGCATGAGTCCAAAGTTTATTTGACACTGCATTTATTACTAATAAACTGCAATATTTTAAATGAATAAATTTTAGAAGAGGTAGTCATTGACCTTATATAACTGCCATTGTTACTGTCAATTGAAAGTCAATATAAACAGCTAAACAATGAGGTTAAATATTCCTTAACACATCAGAGCCATAATTTAAGCCTGCATGCTTCCCACTGACAAGTTCCTGTGAATCCAGAGAGACATTTAATGAGTAAAATAATGATTTCAAATAATTTCACTGTTACTTGGTCTTTTGTTTTTTAATGATGGGCAATATTGATCTCACAATATCTCTACTCATTGACTGAATACTATTAGCATTGGAATTTCTATTAAGCTGTGTAAAACCCACTGCCATATTTAAAGTTATACAATTTATTTTGCTGATAGATACTATCGAGTTCAGCCTCACCACCTTTATCACATTAAATAATATGTATATTCATATTTCTTAGGAACCTCAAATATAAGATACAGTTTGTAATGTACTGTAGTTAAATTGAGTCAGAAATGAAGAAGACAAGCACAGTGTTCATTGTATATTATCTTTGATGACATTCAAATTATTTCTGCACCATTAAGCATACTTCTAATTTCAATTGCTCTTCATTATTTAAGAGAAAAAAAATAAAAAAGATCTAGAGTTTATGTCCAAATGGTTTTCTATTTCACTTAGACTCAGCATCATTTTACTTTTTGTTATCCATGATGCATTGGCATCTCAAGCATGAAATTATGAAACTAAATGTACAGGAAACTTTCTTTATGTTAGATATATTTCCCTCAGCATAAATTGCCCTTTTCTTACGTCTTTTTGTTTGGGTACCTTGTATGAAATTTTGACACTTTTTATACAGTAGAATGAATAGGTCACCAACTGTACACTGACTTCTCCAAAGTACTGTGGATTCTCACAAGACTAAATCTATTCACATTTTGGATTAATCAATCTGATTACCTCAGGAATTTGTTTTTTTTTTTCCATACTGTTGTCACTTCGGGAGGACAACTAGATTTGCTTACCCAGTGAGCACTTGCTACAGAAGTCCTTTATAAATCTGTTAAAAAGTTATTGCTGTGCAGAAGTATGTAATCTTAATTAAATTATTTAAACATTACAAATTCCCAATACTTTTCAAAAAAATCTAGAACTTATTCAACTACATTTCACTACATGTTTTCTTCAGTTTCTGAGTTTGTTTAGTTTATTCTATCCTTTACTATCTTAAGTTTATTTTAATCTTTACTATCTTCATGTGCAAACAAAAAAAGTCCAAGTAAAATGATGTGGGTTTTTTTCTGTTATTGAGTACTCTTTAGATCCCTTTATGTTTGAGTAACAATACTATGATTTTATTTAACAGCCTTCTACATTTGTGGTTTCACTTTTTCCTTTATATACATAATTCTTTTAAACAATAGTGTTACAAAGTGTCTCTGCTGGACTATTATATAGATAACTTAGGCTTCTCCAAAGTGGATGGACCAACTTGGATCAAGCTGCTTTTGAAGTAAAAAAATCGTGGATTGACATCAATTATCTATCTGTCCATTTTTCAGTCCCATTTTTATCTGCAGTGTTCTTGACGTAGTAAGAATTAAGAATAAATGGATAACATCATGCCATTCCCTGTTCACAGTTGAGGGGAAGTAGCCAGGGAAGTGGGACTGAAATAGGAACATCATGATTGATTTTATTATTTGCCTGAGGCCTTGTCATTGTCTGCTGGTAGCAGATTTAGGCTCTCATTTCAGCTACATAAAGATGTGTTACCTCGTAGACAAGAAGCCAGGCATCCTTATGGATTTGTTCCTTATTGCTTGCTTTTGCTTTTCCCCCAAGAATTCATACTAAGACAGAAGGTTCTCTGTTACCCCTAAAACATCCTAATTCCACAGAAAATATACAAGGACTAAAATCCAATTGACAAGACAAAAATCGAACAAAAAAAAAAAAATCCTACTACTGTATTTGAAAGCATGCATATGAAATTAAGTCTAAAGGAGCATTTGGTTATCAGCTAATTATAAATTAAATTTCTAGAAAAGACCAATAATATTTTAGAGGAAAAGAAGTGTTTCTTCTGGATATATGAAACCTATCATCACATCTCTTACTTAGGCACCAATAACAAAAAGTAGACTCTCTGCACTAATGATGAAAAACTGAAGGGATGGTTATTATTACCTAAAAAAGATGGACATAAAATCAAAGCTGTACTGAAGCTTAATCTGTTTAGTGTTATCTGTATTTTTGCTTTGATCAGATTTCTGAACAGCAAGAGCCAAGTTCATGAAAAACTCTTTGGTTATATGACAACAAACATTTTACTTGACAGTTTACATAACAGTTGAAAAATAGGTATCACTTTGCAGCATGTAAAAATATTTCTTTGGGAGAAACTAGATTTGTTCTCTCTAAAAGTTAAACACAGTGGAGAATGAATATAATCAAAGAATAAAGAGAATGAATGAAATCAATCTTAACCATTGAAGAATGGCTAACAACTAAATGACTAATACCAAACAGGAGAATATTCTCTGTTTTAACAATTTCAAACATTACAGAAATGATATAAAAATATAGTGAGTTAGGGTTTGGTTTTGTTTAGGGTTTTTTTTTTTTTTTTTGTTTTTTTTTTGTTTTTGTTTTTTTTTTTGTTTTTTTTTTTGTTTGTTTGTTTTTTTTTGGTTTTTTTTTTTGAGAAAAAAAAGAGAACAAAATAAGGAACAAAAAATGAGTTTATGGTCAAGACTTGGGCTAGGATTATACATTCTAGGGAAAAATATACCAAAATATATCTCATTATATTTGATGCTTGAAATGATGTATGGATGAAGGAAAGCTGAGGACACTGGAACCCATGTTAAAGATAGGAAATCAAACAGGCTCATTAAGGTCAATCATGTAGTTTCCTCTCAAAAATCCTGGGCTAAAGTTGTGGTTAGAACTATGGAAAAGAAACCTAGGTGAATTTTGTCTCCTGTGATATTTTACAACACTCTGAGGCTCAATGCAAGTATATTGTTCCCAAGTGTTTCAGCTTGCCCTGACACTCTTAGTTACAGCCTATGTTGGTGCTCTTGGAGATGATAGATTTGAGAAGTTAGGTGAAAGACAAGTGGCATGGATGGTGCTACTTTCAGCATCAGAAAAAAAAAAACAAAAAAAAAAAAACCAACAAAACCACGTGGCCAAGGATGAAGACTGACTGATCTGTATGTTTTAGGGGTGTAGCTGAGAGGGAGGATCAGCAGATAGATCCCTGGAAGTGGGCTGGCAGCTTAAGTTAAGAACCTGGTTAAATTCTTTGACAAAAGATCAAGACAATTTGTGGTGAATGGCTCTAAATTATGGCAAAACAGAAACTTAAGATGAAAACAAAGGCAGTTGAGAAAGGCTGAGGCATCTGAGTGTAATCACAAAACACCAACAATGCCATGGATCAAAGAATAAGTTATGGGAATATGTTTCAGTCTTTGAAAAGATAGACATTATAGACATTAGAAAAATATTCTTCATTGAAAGAGTGATTGCGTGCTGGAATGCATCATCATCACCATCCCTGGATGTGTTTAAAAAAAAAGACTTGATGTGGCACTCAGTGGCATGGTTTAGATGATGAGAAGGTGCTAGGTCACAGGTTGGACTAGATCATCCTGAAGGTCTTTTCCAACTTGGTTAATTCTGTGATTCTGCAATAATTTCAAGAGAAGAAGGTTAAATTGAAACCCTCAGTGCTGGTTGAGGGCAGTAGAAGACTTTGGTCCCGGGAACAAAATGAGGCAACTGGTATGACTCTAATCTTTCTTCTTTACACAGTTTCTTTCCAGCACAAGCAGTGCTGGAATAGTTAACAGTCTTTACATTGCCAGTAGCTCTTGTTCTAAACAAAGCAACCCCAAGAACTAATGATGATGGATTTGGACAAGTCTAAGTAGCTAAGTCTGGTATCAATGGGCCTTCTGTACGGAAGACGTGTAGTAAACTAGAAAAGTCACCATTTCAAGGTCAAAGCAAAGACCAAAAGCTTAGCTGGGCTACCAAGGTAGATATTCAAGAGAGAACTGCAATGAATTGCACTGAAAAGTCTAATGGGAGAATTTTCACAGCCAAGAGAAACAAGTATATGATTTGGAATAAGCTGAGGTACTGAGTAGAAAACACTACTCAGTAGTAGAAAAAAAAAGTAGAAAAAAGTAGATGTCTGGAACTGTTGTTAAAACCCCCTGAGTTTGAAAGGAAACTCATGCTCATTTTTGAATCATCATTTAATACTGGAAAAAGATTTTACGTGTCTGGATTTTTTTCATAAATTTAGGTGCTTTCTGGATTAAAGTGACACTGAAAAATATGAAAGGTCAATATTAATGTTTTGAAAATTTATTTTTTGCTTTGCTAATTAAAATTAGCAATTGACCTTTAAAATATATTGTATAACATACATAGTTTTTTTTTCTTGGAGAAACATCGGTATTCTTACAGACCTAAAGCAGGACTGTGTTGCCCAAAACTTAAGATGGTATTTCATTCTCATGTCTACATATTAGAGACCAGTCTGTACTCAAAATTAAAGTGGAAATTCCTGTTTCTCTTATGGTTATATCCTCATAAAGGATGAATTCCATACTTAGTTTTAATGTATAATATTCACCTGACCCAGAAACTAAGGTGCATGAAGGTATGTTCAAAAGTTCATAGATTTATTGACAACTGCTACATGTGACATACACCTGGTGGCAATTAATGCCAGGGTTTGTGCTATAAAGGCAAAACTGAAAAAAACCCAGTTTATTGTCTGTGCCAGACTCCAGGGCTAAATTGGAGACATTGCTTTAAAAGACCAGTGATTTATATTGATCTGCACTTTTGCCAGAAGGCACTTGGTGACTGTAAGATGCTAGTTAGGAGCAGTGCTAGGCCTTATGAAAAAGAAATTTTTTTTTTTTTGAGCATGAATACAATCGAGATAATGTTCTTTATTGAATTTAGGCTTCACTTTGCTTAAATAAAAAGGCAGCATGATGAATTATTTCTTCTTTCCTTTTCTTCCTATATCAATATCCAGAGCTACAAATCTATTCAAAGCAATATTTACTATGCTATACAGAGAACCTTATTATATGTTAAAAAAAAGAATCTACTAAGATTCTGTAAAACGATAAGTGAAATATATTATCCTTACATGATTCTCCTTCCCTTATCAGAGATTTGGTACTCTTTAGTGATGCAGAATCACACAGAAACAAACTGTGATCAATTATTTCAGTAAAAAGTTTTGTCAGAAGAAACTATCACAACTCATTAAAAAAAAAAAAAAAAAAAAAAAAAAAAAAAAAAAAGGAAAAAAAAAAAAAGCCTCCTGAGAAAGACATCTAACATGGGATGACATGGGATTGAAACACATAAGATCAGGAACAAGAAGTTAAAAGGAACTGTGAACAAAACTGAAATACAATTCAGTGAAGTGGAACTGAAGTTCTACAGGAAAAGGATGGCTGTGAGGTCTCTGAGTAGTGTATGGGTATTTTATTCTACAACACTCCTTAGAATTGTTGTGTCTGTTGCTTTGATTCTAACTCCTGTGCCACATTTTACAGTGGATTTATTAATCATTTTCTGTACTTCAAGTTCAGTCAAAAGATTACACAATTTTCTGCTTCACTTGTTTATTAATACAGTTCATACCATAGATTTAACAAAAGGGAAATATTATCACATCACAAAGTTCTGACATTACAATCTTGGAAAAAAAGTAATCTCTGGGCATGAATAAACACAGAGTGGTCATTGTCTATTTTAAGAATTGTGTTCATTAAAATACATTTTCTGGGTTTGCTCCTACAGATATCAAAATTCAGATAAAATATGAAAAAATTTTTGAACACGAAATTCTAAATAAAAAAAATGCAGTTTGTTTTATTAGTCATCAGTATTTATGTGGCAAAGTATTCAGATGAAGAATATGCTTTTTTACAGTAACTGTGGTTTAAAAAGCTGATACTTCAGTTCTATTCAACTTCAGCTTATATGAAAAAAATAAATACTGGATTCAATAATGTGAGATTCATTCAAGCAAAATGAAGCTTAATTGTTTTCATTATTAATGCATAGGGCATAATTCCCATGGTCCATGTCCTCTCACAATAATAGAATCAAATTAATTAATCAGTAAATAATGTATGAGACTACAACATTCAAAGCATTCTGAGACTGTGGAATAAATTGTTAGATATGCACCCACAATTTATAGTAAAGTAAGTTTATCTGGAATGACCTCACCTACATAATTTTGAAAGACCATAGCCTATTCATAAGCAAATTCTATAGGTCCCTGCTAAACATGAAATGGAAATATTTAGCAGATATTAATGTGAGTAACAGCTTTGTTTGAGGCAATATTTTTTGTTTGACACAATTTAAAGAAGAAAGCAAAGACAATATTTCTGATAACAAATTAGTAATAAAAAGGGCTATTTAATTTTGTTTTCTAGTTTCTTACTAAGGTCTTTCTGGAGATAAATTTCAATGCTATTAAACATTTTGAAAAAATAATTTAGCTTATACCTGTGATTATATAGAAAACCATTTTTATAGCTTTGGTGGGAATTAGAAGAAATTCTTCCCCTCTTCCATTTCTACTCTATGCTTTCTATTTTTTTCTTTCTATTCTTTAGAATTACCTAAAGAGAATTCTTTGTCATACAGTGTTCTTGATTTGTCTCTACATCCTTTTTGTTTAGTGATCTTGCATGTCATTGTCTACATCTGAACTAGGGGGACTTCCTGACAGAGGAACTTTTTTCTTTCTTCCATACCAAGATATTCACCCTACCTGCACTAGTGCAAATGCATCCTCTTTAATTTATAATTATTAAGGTTTTAAGACCTGTGAGTCTGTCCTTTAAGGAAAATTGATATTTTAACTAATTGAGTTAAACTTATCCTTGTTCCTTCTCTATGAATTAATTAATTCTGAATTATTTTGTCTATGCAGGACTACAACTTCTTTAAGGAAAATGGAAAATTTCTACTTCCTAACCTGACCTACCTTTTAAAGATGAAGTTCTATTACAGGAAGAAAGCATGCTGTCCAATGACTTGCCAGACAAAAAACACTCAGAGTTACTAGTCTGGTTACATTTTAACAACTTACCTGGGCAGCATTTCCCTGAAAAAAAAACTGAATTAACACATGAATGTTTTTCCTCTCCACATAGCTGTTTGAAATGAGTCAACACTATTCTGAAACAAACGGTATCATTAGATAAACAGTCAATGTTCTGGTCATGTGACAGGCTAAAATAGTTCTGCCACTCATAGGTCAATTGTCAATAACTTGTCTTAGCCAAGTGGTCCTTGTGAGCTAGTCAGGTCAGAAGCACCTTTAGAAATTCTGAGTGAAGTGTATCTCCTGTCAGGATCCACTGGGTTTTCTTTTTGGAAAATTTGTCATATGTATCTTGAGCATATTCTTACACCCTTGAATAACAATCAGATGAACAAATCATAATTAATATGTATTGATATTAAGATGAAATATTAACGTAAATGTGTAGAGACAATACAATGTTTCTATCTATCTTTCTTCTACTTTTCCAGCTATACAAATTTTTCATTCCTAAAATAAAGTCAATATATTCATTTATTTTGCTGAATAACTTAAATTTGCTCTGGTAAGAAAATGGCTGTCATCTGAATATTTTTAAGTATATGTATCATATTATGAAATACATTTTTATCCATCTGTTGCAAAGAATTTTGCTTTTCTGCACAACAGATGTTCTGTCACTTCCTCTCCAGCATTATAGAAACGTTATTATTTTTGTCGGTAACCTAGCACAGCTGACAAGGACAAAAAAGGAACATTTCTTCCTGTCACATAAAACATGATCACTTTATTAGCTGTCAAAAGCTCCTCAAGTTCACATCAAACACTACTGGCACAGCAGATGCACTTCTTCACTGGGAGAGTGGCCAGACACTGGAAAAGGCTTCCTGGAGAGGTGGTCGATGCCCCAAACCTGGCTACACTTAAGGTGAATTTTGGCACTGCTCTTAACAATGTACTTTAAGTTTTGGTTGGCCCTGAAGAGGTCAGGCAGTTAGCTAGATAATGGCTTTATGTTCCTCCCAATGAAATAGTCTGTTCTATTGATCTTAACTTAAAGGATTTTCCTTCCATCAAATGCAATATTTTTACAGAGAACTTGTGACTTTTTATTTTTAATAATTAACTTCAAAGAAATATGTTTTCCTCTAGTATTTAATTCATATTGGAAAAATATTACCCTATTTTCTGCTTCTTTTATTATTATTGATGTGTTGTGGACAATAATAGAATACTTTGTTTTCAAACATCATTTTATTTTGACTGCTTTAAGAATGTAATGAAAAGAATTTTTAATGACTAAGAATATGAAATAACTATTAACATCATGATGTTGTATGAGCAGGCAAGGAAAGTATTGAGGTCATAACATATTTTAAACAAGCACTTTACATATTTTACTGGTCAATATTATTATAGGTTTTGAATTAGTAGCTAAGAGATGAAAGGCTCCCAATATTATGAAATGCTTCCACCTTTTATCTATTATTCAGAGTAGTCTTTACATCTTCAAAAGGAAGATGCTGTAGCTGCTCAGTTTTCAGAATCTTTAAAACTGCTTGATTTTGCCATTTTTTTCAAAATTAAAACATTAATAAAACATTAAAATTCCTTCATATAAATTTTTCTACACTCTATACAGTTAAGAGTCCATAGCTTATTCATGTTCATGATTTCAACTACAATGACAATAAACAGCTGCCAAAATATTGTTTTAAAGAGAAATTCCCACAAAGGAGAGGAGAAATCATTAGGCCTCTATTAAAGAACCTCTCAGCTTCTACATTGCAGCGAAGGCAATTCAAGAGGGAACTGTGTGGATGTGGAACAACTGCTACATCCAAAATAAGTTTCAAAGTAGCTGAAAAACATAGCTAAAAAAAGTAATCATTTGAAGTATATGCTACATATAAAAAACATTAAGACAGTACTGTTGGAGGAGGTATTTAGAAAAGTTTTGGTTCAAAACAGTGTATTTTAACTTTTCCTCAAGAGTTCACCTTGTTATAAGATTAAGGCGTTCCTTATATATGTTTGGCTTCAGTTTATAGAAAAAAAAAATAAATTCAGAACTTATATCCAATGAAGAAATCACACCCTCAAACACTATGTATTAAGAAATATATCTCTGCCTTGGAAAGTGGTATCTGCATTATAACCCTAGAGAAGTAAAAGACAAATTGCTATACTTATTTACAAAAAGCAAGAAGCCGTGAAGACTTATTTAGGAGAGCTTTCAAGGGCAATTCTATTTGGGAATCTCAGACTTTTTTTTAAGATTGAAGCACCTGGCTCATACATAAAGAACTAAAGCTGGTTTTATTTCTGGAAGTCTTATGGTTATTCATTGGGAAAACAGCACAAAAATATTTAATTTAAAAGGTAATGTTGATAGCTCTATGTCAAAATTATGCTCATAGCCTTTCCTATCTTTTTGCCTGTTAAAACAATATTTTAAACATTTGTTAGCTGAAATACAAAAGGAAACACTTGAGTAGAAATCTTGCAGTCAGAGGTCCTTCCTTTTCTGCTGCATTTTGTAACTATTAAATAGATATACTTTCACTTGTTCTGTCTCCAGCTTTTTGAAAATTTGTGTATTTTTTCTGCATTACATTTGACCTTTATCAGGATAATAGAGAAAAAAAAAAACATTTCTTGGACCATGAAGATAAGCTTTTTCATAAAAGTGTTTTAAATGAAAAACAAAACAGGGTTGCTGTCTATACATAAAGACAGGATGGCCACAAACTAAATACCAGAGTGTAACACTCTCTCACCAAATTCTTTTAGACATTCCTCATGTAGAGGATTTAATGATTAATAACAAATTTACTTACTTGAAGTATTTAATGTTACATAGCATTTTGATTCAGCAGAGCAGTATGACAATGAACATGTCACAATACAAGTAGAAACTGTGAGTAGCAGAGCATATTATCTGCAGTACATATTTAGTTTACAATCTAAATGTGATTCTCATTGCCATTCTCTATAATATACTCACTATCAACATGCTGAGCATCCCCAAAATCTGGAAAGAAATATAAGTACTTAAACCACCTTCAGTCCATTTTTCTCTTTTAATATTTGTTGATTATTTATTTTCCATACTGCACATTGAACTAAATAATTTATACAATAACCTCCTCTTCCCCCCCAATAATGGACTCACTAACTCAGGAAGACATTTATCATCTTTTGGTTAAACCAAGGGCAAGCAGTAACAGCTGGTTGATTCACTGAGCTGATATAACTGCTTGATTAGGTCAGCTAATATAACCGATTGATCCAGTCAGTGGTTGTAGACACTTAGCTAAAATAAAAGCCACCCCTGATTCCAATTGTGCTGACATAATTTCAGCTTTATTTTCAACAGCTGTGGTCAGCCCTTCCTAACAATTTCCCCTGAGATGAAAAAGCATATTGTCCTTGTCTATATTTCATCCAATGTAGTAGTTTATTGATCAGTCACACCAAGAAAGCAGAGTTTATTGGGAATTGCTAACTTGGCTGAAACTCATGACACAGGAAGTTGCTGATTTGAGGCCAGCTGTTCTAACAGATAATTCTTCCTGTTTGACAAAGAACTTATAAACAGTTTTACTTTTCACTGCCGTCATATTGCTTTCCAGGCATTTACTGTCCATTTTCCTGGAAAGAAACTAGGGAAATGCCTGGCATAAATACCTCCAAAATGAATTCTATGACAATTTCTGGTGAAGTTGCGTAATTTATTTATTTTGTGGATGTTTATTTCAGATATTGGTATAGAAGCACAGATACTACCTTGAGATCTGCTTAACACTGCCTTTCCCACTTACTATTTCTATTTTTACAAGCATGTCAAGAGTTCTTAGCAGCTTCATAAAAAAAGAGTGAACTAAGTCACACTGTTTAAAACTTACATCAAGAAAAATGGTTTGCTCTGTAGCTTTTGCTTTTATGATTCTTTCACAATTGTGAAACATTCTAGAACCCCAGATACAAAAATAATTTATGTGACAGTGCCAAAGCTATTTTTCAATAGACTTCACTATCTTTGAAAATTACATTTTTGAAGTCCTTGTTTTTAAACTGTACTTGACCTAACAGTGATTAGTAAAAATCCAATATTCTCAGTATCAAGGCATGTGTAAATTATTTTGAACATCATTAGTAGTTTAATATTAAGGGGTTTTTTTTTCATTATTACTATTAGTAAGCCTAGGTTTCTCTATTTTAAGTAAATGAAGCAGTATTGGGGGTATCAACACATAGCAATTGATGCAATAGATGGAAAGGACATAGGAATAAAAAAATCAGATAATAAATCACCGAGAATCTGACATCTTGTTGAAAAAAAGTCTTCATAAAATGTCATAGTATTGTACCTAGAGGCAACGTTTGTTCTGTGTTATAGAAAAAATCTGGTCGCATTTATTCTCTGTCAGGAGATTTAAGGTAAGCAATCAGCCAAGCATGGCATGTGTTCTCTCTGAAGGAGAGGCATTTTAGGTGGGTGACACAGTTTTGTATCTTCTATACATGGTATTTGGAAAAGACCTGTGCACCAAAGACTCATCCCCATACTTGTTTATGTACAGGAATGTATACACAGGAAAAATATTTCCTTTTTCTGCAATTTATTTATATAAAAAAAAATCCAAATCAAGGAAGATCATAATTAGACTAAAAATATAAAAAATAAATCTTCTTCAAAGCCTACTGTGTCTTGGTTTAGGGCAAAATTGAGAGGGAACCTCTGAAGGGGTTCCTTTGAAAAGCAAACTAAAAAAAGCATACTGAAATGATAGTTGACTAAGAAAGTGAATCCATTTGACAAAGAGGATAGCAAGATCTGACACAGCCACTTGCTCACTCTGCCCTGGTGGGATGTGGGGAGAGAGTCAGAAGTGTAAAAATGAGAAAACTCAGGAACTGAGATAAAAAGAATTCTAGCTCTTCAGGATCATCTGTAAAGATTTTATGTCCAGCCTTGTAGCTGGTGGTGACTCAGCCTTAAGTCTGACCTGCTGCACTGCCCAGGAGCTGGAGAAGTGTGGGAGGGGGTAGTCTGACTGGCTGTGATGGTGCTGGCCAGCTCTGACCATGTGCTGGAGACTGCCAGGAGAGGCAGGACAGCCAGTAGTACTGTCCCACACACATTGGGCAAGGGAGGCCAGAATGGTGTCCCCAGACCTCCCACAGACAGAGACTGCCAAATACACTCTGAGCACCCATCACCAGCCTTTGCCTGGCCACTGGCTCCAGCTTGAGGGGCTCTGGATGGGCCCAGGTGCACAGTAGTCACACTCCTGCATGGTGGTGGTGCCCCTCAAGACAGAACACCAGTTGGGTGCCTTTAGCATTACAGGAAAAACAAAGAAGGAGGTGTTGTGGCCTGGAGAGGCAAACAGGTGAACGACTACAATTGCTGAAGCTGACAATGGCACCAAAAGAACCAACCAAGGGAAAATGGACCTAAGCAAGAGAGAGTCTGACAGTGCATATGAACACATAGGAGCAAACCTTGAGTGAGATAAAGATTATAAAAACATTCTATGTTGCTAACATTGCAGGACCAAATGCAAATGTTAGCAACAAGTAATCACACTGCTACCTACAGTTTCTCAAGACAATCAGTTCTAAAACAGAGACTGGCTTTAAATCCCGATGACTCAAAGAATTATGGCAGGATAGAGATCAATCACTGTCAGCTCCTAAGGAGTAGAAGGAGACATTGAAAATCAGCATGCTCTCAGGAGGAACCAAGAAGTAGGGGGAAGGGCTTCACAATCAACACACTTAATAATCCATGCAAAGAACCCTGTGCAAACTACCTCTATACTGGCATCTTAGTGCTCGGACACTTACAGTTTGTTTACATGTGTCTTGAGGCTTGTGGGTATGAGAGTGTGGGAGACTGAAATCAGTTGAGGTTTAATATATGTTCATCTTTCTTTTCTACGAGATTTTACACTGAGTTACATTCCCGCTACAGTGTTGGAACATTATTTCCTTCAGGGCAGTCTGGAAATATTTATGTTTTTCACAATCTGCAAAAGATATGTATACTGCTGTAAGTAATGCGACATTTTGCTTGTGTAATTACAACCTCCGAGAATAAATGCTCTGTTTGTCAAAATATGTGGTCATCTTTAGTGCTAGAATGCAAAAGAAAAGCAGCATTTTAGGACTGGGTTAATTTCATCCTGACATCCCTCACAGTTAAAAAGAAGTCCAGGTTAAATGAAATCTCCAGAGGGCAAAAGGAGATGAATACCCCGTCATATTTCTCAGTATCAGGTTATATGGAATTAAATTTAGATGCATAAATGTAGGAAAGCAATTTAAATGCCAAAACACACACATTTAGAGCAATTTTTACTGTCCTACAGTACTTGAGGTTTGTGCACAGACCTGCTATTACTGGCACAGGATCTATGGGAATCCTTCCTGGTTTCAAGATGCAACTTCCTAGCTCTCCCATCAAACAACATCCACTGTCCTGTAGGAGTTCACGGTCATATTTGACATCCAGAAATAGCAGGAACACACTACCCAGCTGAAGATGGCATTGGCCATTGTAACATAGAGTTCTGCCAGCCATCAGCTGGACACTCTGTCTGAGAACACTGGTATCCTGTGCAAAAATCTCTGTCACCTTTTTTAACCAGCACTCTGCTCTAGTATCCATGTATCTAATTTATGTTTTTCTGGTTTCCTTTACTCGAAAATAGCCTGGTTGTTACCTAGAATCAACAGTTCCTTAGTTTTAGTACGTTTTTCGCAGTACAAAACATTCAAAAATCTTATTCTTACAGTGAACCATGATTTGGCAGGATCCATGAAAGCATCCTAATGTCCTCTACCTATGATATGTATTTATTGTGTGACAGGTCATAAACCCACTCTATTTTATATTACAAACTTTCTGGCATATCCCAGTTTTTCATGATTAACATGGTCCATAAAATATATGGGAGGTTTTTGTTGCAGAGAAAACCCCACATAGCTGTGCATTTTGAATTAATGAAGTTACATACTCATGCATAAGTATATTGAGTACACACAAGGCTAACAACTTATTAAAATTAAACATATTTTAATTTTAACATTTTTAACACTGAGGCCTAAGCAGCTGTTCTCTCCAAAGTTTTAGCAGAGAGTTCAGCCAAAAATGTGCTTGTCAAAACATACTGTATTCTTGCTGTCGCTGCTAGGAGTGATACTTCAACCATTTCTAAGTGTCATGATTCTAAGAAATCATAAGTGTCTCCAATTGCTGTTTCATCCTCCTTCTCCCATATAAAGGCTCAACCAGAGAGTGCATCTCATTGAAAGGTTTTGTCTCAAAAAAAGTTAATTTACTGGAGTGATATGGGAGAATCTTAAAAATAAGAAACCATACTGACAATGTCAAAGATTTTTAAAATCCTTTAAAAATCATAAATTTAGATTAGTTTGTTACAAATATGCTAAAATCCAATGCTGAGTTGAATCATTGCTGTTGGAATTCTGGAAACTTAGAATTTGGGGTTTTAGTGTAGAGTAATATATGTGAGTCAAGATGGAGAGCTTTGGGTGTTGTCTGAGTCCTTCTTCTTGTCCTCCTTCTTCCTTCCTCTTCATGGGTTTAGGTGGTTTTCTGTAATTGGTTGATGACATTGCAGACTTCAAGTAGTTAGTTATTGGGTTTAAAATAAAAATAATTTAGGTGGCATTTCATAATTGGACAGGTTGTCCTTGAAAAGAGCTGGTAGAGAGAGACAAGGACTCAATTTTATCTCATTTCTCTAACTTGCTAGTTAGAGCTCACACCTTGAGTCTGTAAACAGATAGGAAATAATAAACATCCAATCCGAACTTGAAATCTATGTTTCTCATGTCTCTATCCTGATCTTGGCTGAGAGAAAAAGAAGCCAAAATCGTTACACATTGCTACCCTCTAGGTGTGAGAAATCAATGAAGGAATAAAGGCAGAAAGTTAATATTTTTATATTAATATATTATTAATCTCCTACTCAGACTTTCTCATAGAGGAAAAAAAGAGAGGGATAGGACCTGAATCATCCAATCAAGTATTAATTGCAATTAGTGAAAATTTCAGAGCAGTAGATGCATAGGCACTTAAGATAAGCACTGTGACAGAAGAAATCTCTTCACAGATCTACCACAAAGACCGTACTAGGTTTACATAACAAGGTTTTGGGACTGGGGGAGCTACATGGGTGGCTTTTGTTATAAGCCGGTAGAAGCTTCCACACTGTCCAACAGTGCCAGCCAGCTCCCAGTAGGACCCACTCTTGGCCAAGGATGAGCCCATCACCAGTCGTAGTAATGCCAATATCTGATAGCATATTTAGGAAAGGGAAAAAAGTTATTACAGAGTAGTAAATGTAGCCAGAGAAGATAGGAGAAAGTATATGTGAGAAAATCAACCCTGCATACATAAAGGCCAGAGAAGTATCCCAGGTGCCAGAGCAGAGATTCCCCTGCAGCCTGTGGTGCAGACCATGGTAAAGCAGCTGTGCCTCAACAGCCCATGAAGGTC
Organism: Rhadina sibilatrix; assembly: GCA_013400275.1. Taxonomy (NCBI): domain Eukaryota; kingdom Metazoa; phylum Chordata; class Aves; order Passeriformes; family Phylloscopidae; genus Rhadina; species Rhadina sibilatrix. Next base: position 231,850 of record VWYO01010134.1, read on the forward strand.
CGTGGTGGAGCAGAGATCCACTTGCACCCTATGGAAGACCCTCAGGTTCCTAAACAGCATAATTATCATCATCATCACCATCATGACTACTGCTACTATTACTGCTACTAATTACTATTCTTATTATTAATATTATGACTGTTATTAATATTATTTTCCCCATCATCCTTTTAGCCAATTTCTTTGTGTTCTGCCTCTTAAAATTTCTGATTTAAGTGCTGATGAAGCTTAACCTCATAAATATGCTAACTGTGGACTGTTGAGTGTATTAAAGACTGTTTTGTGACTTCAGGCTTTCATATTTTCTGCCTGTATAAATTTAATGACATATTCTTTTCGTAAAGGAGAACAGTTGTTTCATTTTTCTTCTAATCATGATTGTTTAGCCATCTATAAAATAGTTACAGATATCTTCTAGATCTTGTGAGTCATCCCATCTCAGATAATCCATTCAAATTTCAATCAGCCAATGGTTAAGATCACCATTCTTTTAAGATCTGGTTCCAAGACTTTTCAAGATCCCTGAAAACCTTAATTATTTAGCAATTGTAAATGAAAATACATGTACACAAAAATGTATATATATTTATTACTATGCATATGTGCATATATGTGTGTGTATATCACACACACATTCACACGTGTATCCATGTATTTTTCCAAACTTCTACTTATTAATATTTTTACACATATCTATTTATGATAAAGTTAATGGCAGTAATGAAATTTGTTTACTTAAATCTGTTTCTCCTTAGACTCTACCATGACTCTTATTATCAGCAGTTTCAATGCCTTTTTTGAGAAGCTGAAACTTCAGATATATAGATTGCCTTGAAAAATTCCTGAGATGCTGAGTCATACAGAATTCAAATTATATGTCTAGAAGTGACAAAATGGTGCAGCAGTCCAAAGAACATAAAGAAGCATGATTGTAGAGTCTGAGCACTTTTAAACTGAAGCTGAGATCACAGAACATTTTAACATTCTGGGGTAGCTATCCAAATGGAGTATTATTAAGCCTCAAAAGGAATTTTAAATAGAAATCTGAATATAATCAGTATATTTTGTGGAAGTTATACAAAGGAGTATTCTGTAATATAAAGGTTAAAGTTGAACATTTTGTAATTTATAAATATTACTCATCAAGGTAAACACTAATCCAAACAATAATACTTATTAAAAATATTGTACAATGTCTCATTGGAAAAATAAGAAAACATTGTTTGAAAATACTAGAAATAATTAATCGTAAAAAAAATATTGCACCTATATGCTTGACATTCCCCTAGCACTCTGACAGTGCTATTTGTAATACTGAAATTGCACAGATCAGCAAAGATATTTCCTGTCTGGAAGCCCTTGCAGTCCACTTAAAATGAAGATTCAACGATCACACCCCGAAAAGTAATGGATGCATTAAAGAATACCTTTATGTGACTATATGAGCTGGTTATATGCAGCTCTCGGACAATGACTTTTGGTGGTTTCTTCCTTCTGCTTCAAATCATGATTTAAAAATCTTTTAGAGTTTATGTGCATATATTCCAATTGGAATTTATAGCAAAATTTGAACTGACTTAGAATTAGGAATAACCGAGTCTTAATCAAAACCTGAGCTTTCAGATGCAGTTTAGTAATAATAATAAAAGAGTATCAGCTCTTTTCGGGGCAATAAAGCCTAGTCCCCTGATCGGTACTTAGATGAAGTGAATTGCTATGGAACCTAAAACATGTTTTAAAACTGTGTGGCATCACCTTACATTTTGAGCTTTGGAAATCTGCACTTTATTTTCAATCATATTGAACAAAAATTGCAACAGCAGAAAGCATTACTTTCACTCTTTACCTAACATATGAACGTACTCAAATTTATTAGTCGTAATATTCATAATGATATTTTAATAGCAAACTGTAAAATCACATTTTTATTTTTGTCCTGTTATATATTAACAAAGAAATACTGGAGAAAAAAAGAGCTGATAAAGTTATAAAGTAGGTGATATGAAGAGCTGATCTCAGATTTGTATATAATAAAACTCTGGTTTATGGTTAAACACTTATTATATGGTTCCATTTTAAGCCTAACATTAAAGTGAAGGGTTTAATTTTGCCAGACATTGTACATAAGCAGGAAAAGAGAGCATATCTAATTCCAGGAAAAAAAAACTCAAATAGAGAAGATTAAAAAAAAAAAAAGTGGGTGAAGATAAATTACTTTTGTAATAGGCGCCTAGGTGAAGAAATGTTACTACTATTTTCCAATTCCAGATGAGAAAAGTGTGGTAGAGCTAAAATGAAGTCCAGAACAATCTGAGGTCACTTAACTTTAACAGAATGAAATGATTGCTCTGTAGTTGCCTTTGAGCAATTTAAAGATATGCATGCTTAATATCAGTCTGTAAAAGGTTTTAACACCTAGTTGATTTCTACTGGTGACTCAAAATGCCCCTTGCAAGCTTTCCATACCAAATATTTAAAGGTATGATAAAGCATAAGCACTTTGTTACCAGCACATTTTCTGAAAATCTTAGCTGTTTCTATGAGACACATGGAAATGTAAATAACTACTACATTGGGGAAAAATGTGTTTGCACCTAATTTTCATGTCAACATGTAGCATCACTTAAGTACTTTGCCAAAGAAAGAAAATGCATCCACCCATTCAGATATTAGACCACAAAATCTGAATGTGCCACGAGAATACAAAAAAAAAATACCAGAACTGCTACAACAAAGTTCCTTTGTCTCAGATTTACTTCCCTATATCTACTATGAACTTTTCTAAACCTCAGTGCATATCCTGTAATAGGCAACATTTAGTGACTTATGTTGCAGCTACCATCAATTTCCCTCTATTTCAGAACAGAGAATTCCATGATTGAGTGCACATTTAAAGGTCATAAGCAAAAGCTGAATAATTCTTTTTATCCCAGCTGTTGGTCTCAGCTGAACAAACCTAGAGTATTCTAACCAACACTCCAGAATAATAAAAAGTTGCCATATTCCTGAAGCAAACCATCTAAGAAAGGAATTTACTCGCTTCCATGAGTTTAGTAACTGGAATTATTGAACAACACTATACTTAAGTAATTTAACATTCAGCAATTTGTTGATACTTCCAACTAATGAAGACTGAGTAAGTTTGGAACCAAAACCTGATTAATTTTGTTGACTTTGGGATATTTTCACTTGGGGGGAAAACTCAGATACCATAATAGTCTGTGTTGGTTTTGGTTGGGATAGGGTTAATTGTCTTCAAAGTAGCTAGCATGGAGATATATTTTGTGTTTGTGCTGAGAACTGTGTTGTTAATACAGAGATGGGAGGAGAGTTATTGTTGAGAAGTGCTTCCACAGCATAAAGGTCTATTTTGTTTCTCATTTCACGCTGACAGCAAGTAGGCTGGAGGGCTGCAAGAAGCTGGGAAGGGACATGTCTGCAACAGTTAAAGCCACCTGACCAAAGGTATATTCCATGATATATGGAATCAGAATTTTGGAAACGAATCATACTACATTCCTTAAATGGCAGGAATGTCTCTTAAAAATGAATGTTTCCTTCAAAGAAAAAATTAGTCTAGAGTCAAAAGCTAAAAATCTTCTAAGGTATTTGTAATTTTTTTTTTTATTATTTTTTCAAAATATGGGCTATTCTGCTGCCCATGGAATTACACAGTATTATCACATGAAAAGTTAATTGATTTCAACAGTTCTGCAAAATTAAGTCTTCATGAGGAAGTCATGATAAATTCAACTTGTGTAGTAAATATCATACACTTCCGTATCTTTGTCATAAAGATGAGTGGATGAATCAAAATGGAGGAAACAGACAAAATTGCTTCTCT
>VWYO01010140.1:0-11661 GCA_013400275.1 Rhadina sibilatrix
ATTATGTTTTTAGAACAAAGACAATTAACTTTAGAACAAAGACAATTAACTTAACATGTCGCAGTTGCGGATTTGTACCTTTATTACTAATCAGTTTTACAAATTGCTACTAACCAAAGTTTGTTCAGTTGTAAGACCCTTTGTTCTTGGAGAGGGGGGATATGTTGCAGTCAGGGAACGTGGATGGAAGATTTCGTGGTGTATGTGGAGATAGGATCCCCGCCTCTCCTGCGTTCTGTTGATAACATTATGGCCCGCAGCCCCGCAGCGGTGACATCAGCATGCCGCATCTATTTAAGGGCTGCGCGCGGAATTAATAAACGCAGTCTGTCGTCGATCATATTGGTGTTGCAAGCATTTCTGCCCAGACGGTCTGTGTTACTAGTAAGTGAGGTGACCGCTGTAGCCCTTCTGGAACCAGGTCACACTGACCGCGCCGCCCCCCGCTGCGCGGCGCTGGTCTCAGTCCTTGAGCATTGTTTTAGTGATACTGTGTGCTTTTCATATGTGTTTTTCTCACAGTGCAGTAAGTGCTCTTTGTTGACTTTCTCTGCAATCCCAAAGTCACAGGATTTGTCATGATGTAGCTTTCAGAGATCAGCCAAAGACTCTCACCTTACTTCACAGTGAAATTTAAGCGTTAGTTCCAGCTGTTTTCTACAGAGATAACTAATCAATTACCAAGGTAAAAACACCCAACAGCATATGGAAACTGATGGATTGTACACTGCTTCATCACTTAATGCAGGCACGTTTTCATGGCTGCGAACAATCATGTCCAGCCTGCATAAAAATACATTTTCATCATGCCAGACATAACTGTAGCATGCTCCCACAGCATAGCAGTGATGTGTTTGACATGCAAAGGTGGCACAGAGGGAGTGGATCACTAAAAGCCATCAGACTGAGGTGGACAGAAAAAGATATCTGAACTGATCTGTGTTCATGTGCTGCGAATCAGTTTAGCTGCCTCTGTAGGAGTGAGAAGGATCAGACATTTCACGATCACTCAACACTTCCAATTCATCTGCACAAAAAAACCTTGACCAAAATTGTGCAGAGGAATGTTCCAGCCAAGTTTGCAGTCTTTTTGCAGGTCCTTTTTAACACATGCACATAATCTTAAAAACATTTTATGCTGAGATGTTGAAAACATAAAAATTTTCTTCTCTTTCCAGACATTTTTGTGGGAGGGAATTTTGGGAAAAAACTTTAGGGTTCAACTTTTCCTCCCTTTTAAGTCATAAAATGAGACTGGCTTGTGGGGCTCCTTCTCAGACACAGCAATATTAGCAATATTAGCAATAACCATAACTGAGAACATCTGCTAACCATGCTTGTGCCTCATGACTGACTGACTTTTTAACCAATTATTATTGGAGCGTGAACTGGTTTGGTTTTTTTTACAAACTCAAAAAACTCCAAGGAGAAAAATTTCCCTCCTCTGTCCAGCTCACTATTTGTATAAAACTCACACATGGAGGTGCACAAGAAATGAAAGTTGCCTCAATAACTTAACCTGTGCCTTTCAAAGATTGTCAGTGCAATTATCTGAGCCCTCTCTCTCATGTGTCCTCATCACAACACCTGCACCTACTCCCTCTTCATCACACCTCCCATTATCTTCCCAGCATCTAATCCAGAATTCCTGCCCAGACATAGTAACTCCTCTGACATCTCTCTGCAGCCCACAGAGGTCCTGCCATGGCCATACCCTAAAATCAATCTTTCCTGTTCTTTCCTCTCTCATCCATTGTTCCTCCTGCTTGACTTCCTGTTTGGGCTGGGACAAGACACACATATGGCCAGGGATGCGTCATGCTGCCAGGTCCTGGGTTTAACAGACCTACTGTTGGCAGCTTATATCTTTCATAATACGTCAAATTTTTTTGAGTTTTGCCAGTAAGGTCAATAGTTTTGTTGTGAACTAGCAGACGAAAGGGCAACATGGATTATAAAAACCCCAAAACCAACCCAACAAAAAACCCCAGTGGTTTTATGGATAAGGATGCCCCATTCTTCATGGAAGTACCAGCTAGGTTCACAGATCCCCTGAGAGGGTAGAGATCTGGCTGGAGGCCTGTAAAATGTATTTGCATCCAAACAGCCTTGTTAATAAAGGTCTCTAGCAGATACAGTATCTGTCCTCCAGCCTGAGCCACCTACCGCTTACTGAGAGTGTTCCCGCTCCTTACAGTACTCATTTTCAGCATGGCTCCCTTATTTTGTAGATACTCTGGGACTGACCTGTTTCCAAATTTTCATCAGTCTCAATAGCTCTGCTCCCCATGTAGCATTAAAGCTCCTGGTATTGACAGGACTACTACTTGGTCTTGTATAAATATGAACAGTATTCTGAGCTAAAATATCTTGGCTTAGAAACAGGTTTAGTTGAATTAGCACAATCTACTTAGTATAACACTTAATTTATATGTGCTATATTTAGATTGCTCTCGCTTTATTTCCCACATACCAATAAAAAAAAAAAAAAAAAANGAAGAGCTGCTGCGAGCAGCTTCACAAAAGAGCTGACAGGGCTTTAGCTGCTGAAAGCAGCATCACAAAAGAGCTGATAAATCACAACTGTGTGCCTGTGCCACCCAGAAACCCAGACCACCCATTCCCGGGACGGTTTTGCTGGGGAAGGTCGCGGCACCGGAGTGACCGCCCGATCGGTCACCAGCAGCCAGCGACAAAAAGTTATGTTCCTTTGCATAACTTCAAAGACGTTCCGAGTTTGCAGTGCAAACTTGGGCATTGTGCACTTCCATTGTAAGACAGGTAGTGTGTGCTCTGCTGCTTATGTGCTATGCCTCTTAATGACTAAGTTATGTAATCAAATGAAAGGATCTGGGCCCAGATACTGTTGTATTCCTCTGGGGAAATGGTTTTTCCCCAGAGACCCCCTGAAGTTGTAACCTTCTTAGTTTAACCCTATCTTTACCTTATCTTTGACCAATGGCTCTGTGCCAGCTATCCATCCCGAGACAAAGACTAGATAAAAACCCCTGCTCTTCCTTGTTCACCCTCTTTGCCCTGGGATCTCCTTCAAGAATAAAGCCTTGGAACATTCCCCTTGAGATAAGGGCCTCTTTTGTATCTTTTACCCTATCCTTGAAGCATATTTCCCCAAAGCTCCCTAGAAACTGAGCTAGCCCAGCAGCCAGGGGGGCAGGCAAGGGGGTAGTGCTTCAAGTTACCATGCCAGAGCTCACTTTATGACCTTAGGCATTACTGAATTACATCACATTTCCCACATAAAAGATATGGGTAAGATTTGGAAAATACTTCATTTCTATGGCTGGATGTAGAGTTTGTGAATGCATAGCACTGCAGAACAGTTTAACATAGCATGCACATTAAATATGATCATGATGTGGTACTCTCACTGTAGCTAAAATATTTAGTTTTCACTTTCTTCTGATTTTCAGTAGAGAATGCCAGACAGTAAAAGATCAAAAAGGCCTCTCAGGCAATCTGGGAGAAAAGTTTCATAATAAAATTGAGTAGCACAGTCTTATTACTCTTTGCTAAACTTTGAGGTCAGACTAAGCGTGACACTAGGTCATGCTTAGTCTGACATACAGGCCCTTCTCAGCAGGACTTGCTTAAAATGAAGGCAGTCTTCATCTTGGTCTTTATTCCTGGGGTACACAACAGCAATTCATGACTGAACAATTTCCATGACTTTAACTATGACTGCAAGAGAAAGATTTTTTTTTTTTTTTTTCCCCTTCCCGCTAAGCTTTTTTCCCAATAAGCTCTCACTTTGCTGCATGAAAGTTTCTTTTTGTTCTTTGTTTTGTTGTTTAATAATTCAGGTACCTAACTTGAAAGAATTTATGACAAAAGAAAAAATGTAAACTGCTTAAAACTCTGGCCCTAGCCATTAATTTTATTTATGGTACCCATTTCACAGAACTGTAGAAAAGTAGGGCTGTAATGAATCTGAATCATCCATTCCTCTCTATGCTCCTTGACAGCATCAATTACACCTACAACAGTTTCTTTGTTCAATTTATTCCTGCACACCTCTGCTATTAGAGACTACCATTTCCCCAAGCAATTTGTTACAGGACTGTGCTTTCCTAACTGCTACAAAGTTCTTCCCTGCAACTCACCTGGATTTTGACAAGAGCAGATGAAGCCTACTGCTTTGTTTCCTATGTATGGAAGAGGCAGAAAGTAGATAATCTCTTTTGTTTTGCAAGAGCCTTTTGAATACTTCTTATCATGTACACAATCATTCTTCTCTCTAAGACTGCAGAACTTTTGTTTGGCGAGTCTTTTCTAGACTTTTGGTCTTTCTTGTTTTCTCTTATAAGAAAGTGTCAATTTGCACTAATGTGTTAAAAATGCAAAAACACATTCCAGTAGTTGTGACCTGACAAACTTTATAGAATGCATAAATAAATGTATTTGCCTTTTTTCTCCCAGCATATACCACTCCTGTCTACCTTTTGATCCAGTGTACCCTTCAAGTCCTTTCTTTTTTTTCCCCCACTGTTCTTGACTGTACAAAAAGGACACTGAATTTTAGCAAAGCTATTTTATTCCTAATCCTATTCTGAAACATACTTGCAGCTTTCTCCAATTTTACGATGTCCAGAATTTTTTTAAATGGACTTTCTATTCCATCATATTGGGTTACCAACAAAATGCACTAAAAAAGCGGAGCAGGCAAGGCTTCTCCTGAACCTCAACTTTGATCTTCAGATACACTGATACACATTCTCTCCGTAGAGACAACCTGTCTCTAAACAGCTTACAATCACATAACCTTGATAATATTTTGCTAATTTATTGTAAAACTGTTAGATGAATCAAGTACCAAAAGCTTATATCAAGTAAGTACAATACCTTCTGCTTCTCTCTCACTAACAATATTTCTCACTGTGCTTGAGAAAAAGTCAGACTGATTTGGCATGGCTTGATCTGAACAAAATTCTGCCCTGCTAGTGACCTCCATGCCTTGTTATTCCCCAGGTGCCCCATATTCTTTTCTTCATTATTTACTTCAAATTTTTGTGGGGAGTCAAGTTAATTCCTTACTTCTTCCTCTTGGAGTGAGTACTACCGATATTTGCTATGCTGCCCGACCTCCATCAGAAACGAATGTTATTTATTAAATCTATTTTAGGCTTAAAGAGCTTGCTCTTTAAAGATTGTACTGTGTAGGTCACTGGGTGCAAACAATTTTAAAAGTACGTAAATTTGAATACACTCTGAAGCTAATTTTTAGTTAATATATTCTTATTCCAGGCTCATCTTTTACAGCTTAATCACTGCTATTAAATGTGCTAGACATCTGGGTATAGCTGAACATTTAATGGAAAATAGCAAGAAAAAAAAAAAAAAAAGAAACAGTGCTTCCTTCTTTTAGACACCTTTCAGTAGGTCTCCTTCACCTGCAGCTCTTCTTATGAGGATGACTGAGTTTGCTACCCTTGTCTCATGCTAGATGCATTCACATTTTCTGCCTGGGCCTTCCTGGCTTCAGCCTTTGAATTCCTGGTGCTGTTCAATCCCAGGCATGAAGACCCTGACCTGTTCTCTGCTTCTGCATGTGTATGTGTTTAAGTCCAGGATGGGCTCTTCGTGAGCAGTGACCTTCATTCAAGAACTGATGATGGCAGATTTCTGTGTGCATTAGCAGTGGGGAGAAGCCTGTTGTCTGATGTGGCTGGTGCAGTGGTTTCATTATAGCAATTTCTGTCCAGAATGGTGATAATGTGACAGCCATGATCATGAATATCAGACTCACTCATGTTTTCAAAAGGAAAATTTCCACCAGTTTCATTGCTTGATAGAATATATTTAGGACTTGTGTGTTGAATTTATTACAAAAGCAGGACTGCAGAGTTTTGAACTGAAACCAGCACTGGACATCTTCTGCTGTAAGTGCAGTCATTACATGCATAAGGAGCTGAAAACAGTGAGGTGTTTTGCTCCCTTTTCAGGAATGTCTAGACTTGTAATTAAGCTCTTTCTGTAGCCCTCACAAAAGCTACGCAAGAGGGTCATTGCATAATGAAAGCTACTGCACAGTAATTTAGTTTGATTACAGCCATATACTATTTTAATAGGCATGGTTAATTGATACAGATTTTGTATCAGTTGAGAGGAAGTTTAAATAAGCTTTTAATAAACCAGAAGGATATTGGGGGAAAAAAAATCCCTATTTTCTAGTCCTAGGAAGGTGATTTAACCTTATACAAGTAGAATGGGAAAGCCAGTCTCAATCAAAGTGATGTCTAAAATCATCATTCAACACACATCTTGTAGAGTACACAGAAACATTCAAAATGCATCACCGAAAATGTACCTGGAATCCAACATTCCAGGTTGGTGTAGACTTTGGAAAAGCTGCACATGCAGCTTGAGGGAATTTAGAAATATCTAAAATGTTATAGTTAGTGAGTACTTCTGCAAAGTTACAATCTCACACATGTATTAGCCAATTTGAACTTCACAGGTCCAACAACTGCACAGAAGTTACAGATTGATAAGATATGGTATGTGACCTGGAGCTATGGTAGGCTTATCCTAGGGGAAACCAGGCAGTTCTTCTGCATCTCATTTTCTCATTTTTGAAACTTTTGAGGCATATAAGCTACACAGATGTCAGAGTGACAAGTGCAAAGGGAAATGGGGACACATAAAAATTTGTTTTTGGAACAGTGCTGTCACCACTGAAATCCTTGTAAAATTCCCCTACTTGAAATTTGTCAGAATTATTTAAAATATGTATAGTAATATGACAGCCTGTTTCTGTGCTTCCATTTATCTCTTAGGCAGTACATAACTTTAAATGCAGAACAGGACCTGAAATCCTGTATGCTTTGGCTATGGAAATTGGATAGTTTTATTTGTGCTGATTATGGAAAAGTGCATTTATCTGCTGTTACATGGTAAAAACATTATTTAGGGTTAATTTTTTTTCTGTACAAAATAGAACGCAAGAATGGAAATAATTTTGAATATATAGGGATCATTTGAGGAGGTCTTACAGAAGTATATGTTAGAATTCCTGCTTAAAGACCTTTAAAAGAAAGAAACCAAATAAAAACCCACCATCAGTGGTCATGTCAGAACCCAGCTCCACAGACATGAAAAAGGCTTCAGTAATAAAATGTGAGATCAAGTTATAGTTATATACACATCCTTGTCTCCCCTTAGTCACCATTTCTTTCTAGTAGTCACATTGCTTTTGGGACTGAATGAACAGAGGATCACTTTATCACCACAGACGACAACATCAATACCAATTTATACTCTGGATGTATTATTTCAGCAAGTTCTGGAATTCAGTGTCTAGATAACAACAAAACAGGGACTTAGAAAGGCCACAAATAATGAAAGCTTCTCCAAACATCCTACAGAAATCTGATTCTTTGCACTTGTCTTGTCTTTATTGGTTGCTCTGGGAAATATTATTATGCCATTAAGTTTGCTACTTGAGAAACCAACTATTAAGTATTTTCATAAAATGCCAATTAACATAGTCAGATTCATTTAACTGAATATTATTTTAGTGAAACAAAGAATATTTGCCTATAAGTATGAACTAACACAACTAATTTGATTTATAATTTCAGATAATAGATCTATGTATTATGAAAAAGAATGAAGAAATGCATCAGCATTGTTCTGGGTTGACGGTGCCTCCTATCCCATATCGTGGACTGAATTGTTATGTCTAACAGCTGGTGCTGGGCTCGCGGTGGCTTTGCTGCTGCCTGGGCTTTTGCTTTNATAGATGAAAAAAATCTAAATCTCATTATTTTCTTTGCTGATCTATGATGTTCAGAGTTATGTGATAGATCAGAAAGGAGATTTTAAATTAAGCAATTTACTTAGTTTACATAAAGTTCAGGTTATATATATTTAGGGTATTTATTTAGGATATATAAAGTTTCAACTGCATTCCCCACAGTTAGTTTTCTTTTACATTTGGAAGCATTTTTATCTTTTTGAACATTCCAGCTTTTAGGAGAGTGAAGCAGCCTTAGAGATGATGACATTACACCAGGTGTGGTGACAGCAAATCAGGTACAACAATTTCTGTACTATCTGACATATGTAGGAGATGGAAACACACACACGTGCCCACACAATTCCCAAATGAGCGGGCTTTGTGTAGAGAACTAACTGTCCGCGGTGACATGAAATTCTCCTCCTAAACTGCAAGTAGGCCACACCATCAGAGTAGCTAGAAGAGCTTTGATATAGCAGCTTTTTCTTACATCCACCTGGAACAGCCACCCACTTGCAGACTATCTGAATTCAAGGAAGAATTAACATACATTTACTATGTTGCTCATGCAACACCTCTGCTTAATTTTCTTTTTTTGTTGTTTTGGTTGCTTTTTGTTGTTGTTGGTTGGTTGATTTGGGTTTTTGGGTTTGGGGTTTTTTTTTGTTTGGTTGGTTTGTTGGTGGTTTTGGGTTTGGCTTGGTTTGGTTTGGTTTGTATGGCTGGGTCACAGAAAACAAAGATGATGCCTCTTCTCCTGCAATTACCCAGAACCCTCATGCAGGGAAATCTTCCCACTGTAGTCTCCACACAGACTGGACACCTTTGTCAGTTGCACATGGAAAAGGTGAAGAATATATTTTGTTTTGGGAAAACTCAATAATTTATGGTGAAATTCAAAGGAAACATTGTTATAGATGCAGAACAATGCCACAAAATTGGAGTGGGTAGAACTTACTGAACAGGTGTGACTTGATCTGTCAGTACTGATGAGGTACAGTACACTCCTCTGTGAGGTGCAAAAAAAATCCCAGGAGAGACTGGGAATCTCCCCAAACCAACACCTTTCTTAAAGCAAAAGACAAAACCTACCAGTGCAGTTCTTCCTCGGTACAAACAGTCATTTCCTCTAAAGTTTTGTTCAATTCACAGAACCTCTCCGCTCAACCTAACTTCACTTAGCAAAGCTCTTACAACGAACCCTCACAGTGTGCTGGGGTTTTATGGTTTGTGCAGAGGTCAGAGGACAAAAAGCATCACAATCACATTACATTCTACCACTTTGTTATACTCACTGTCTTCACCATCTTCTACTTTATTGACCCCAGCCACATGATAAACAAACAAACCCCTAATAAGCAAGTCTTTAATTAACTTCAAGACATGAAAAATATTTAAATTGCATTAGAGATGGAATTTTAAGACCAGCCTACAAAAAAACAACCTCAAAAGCTTTGTAAATGCACTAATGTGCCTTTGCAAAGTAACACAACTACAGCAAATTTGAAAGAAAGCAGGGAGGAATTTTAGCCAATACCATAAATCTACAGAAAGGCTTTTTATGAAACTGCTATCTCTATATAGAACACAAAATTCAGCAAGATCACTGCAATTCTAGCAAAAATAAAAATTAAGTAGATTTTCTATTCTGAGCAGGCTATTGAAAAGCAAATATTGTTTTTGCAAGCCAGTAATGTCTTTGGTTTTTCCACTGGGAAATTGAAAAGATATAAATGAAAATCAATCTAGAATAGATCTAAAGTTGTTGTCAATGACATCTGGTGCTAGCTCAAGTCCCAATAACCTTCATCATCAGAGAGACATTTAGCTAATGGAAAACTATTTCTGGCAGCATTAGTTTTCATTGACCACAGGGATCCACTAGCCACAGCTTTAGGATACCTGTAACAGGGCTGTATTACAATGCCCTAATTAGCCACAGGTGCACATCTGTTCATTCTGCACCAACATATTTTAGTTTTCTTGCAATAAATTGATTTTTTGTATTCTAATCAAAGCACTAAATTTAATTTTGATTAATTTGTCTTCTTTTTTTAAGGGAGATATTTCATAAAGTAATGTAGATCTTAAATGGCTAAGTTACAATCTTTATTATGTGCTCTTGAACAAGCAGATTTTGTTCTGCCTCTACTGTACACGACAAAATTAGGCCATGTCAGGAAGTGCTCCTGGGTGCCAATACTCAATTTCTACACTGTTCAAATGTTTAGAAAAGTCCTGGGTAAATTAGCACTGACCTATACAACACCCTGTTTCTCAAGCAAAAGTGTATTCTCATCAGTCAACTTGAATCTGGCCTTTTTTTTTAAATGCTGGCACAATGTAATGGCATGGGTGTTGTGTCTAACAAGCTAGCTGGCATTGCTGACAGTGAATGACTGTTTTGGTAGGGTCAGACTGTAAATTGTTTTATAGGTGAATTTTCAGGTTAATAAACCAAGGAGGACAAGGACTCTTGTCCATTCATGAAACTCTCATTCCAAACAATGCATTTTTAAAAAGTCTATGACTTTTAATGCATCATTTTATCCATGAGATATTTATAATATTTGAGTTCTTCTTTATGCATAAATAACACACAGATGATGTTTTGTGTTAATTATACTGCTTTCTTTGAATGGTCAATTTGGCCTACAATTTGGTCAATTAGCATCACCTGTTAAGCCACACATTTAAGCTGCATAAAACCATATTATTTAGAAAAAGAATAATCTTTTTTTACTTTTGTTACAGACATTTTACAAAATGTAGTTTTAAACAGCTTAGCCCTCAAACAGCATAGAAGGGTCTCCACTTATTCATTTGCTAGATGTCAGCCCTCAACCTGTGCAATACAAAAGCCAACCTCAGTCTTCCAGGTGCCATTACATTAAACCACAGTGGTGGTGTGGCAAACTCAGACTGATCTCAGCCTCACAAAAGTGTGACACATGCACTCTCCTATTCTGAATCAGGAAGGAAAACAAAATATCATTTCTGTCAGCAGCACCATACCTCAGGCATCTCCTTGCTTGAGGAGGCTTGCAGGGTAGACCTGCCAACTATCCCAAACTTTCACGTTTTTGCAACACAAAATTTATGCTTAAAATGAGAAAAGAAGTCTATTGTGCTCTATCATGAGTATCAGTGATTGAGAGATGGGGACATTCTGAGTTCTGATCAGAAGCCAAATTCATTGATCATACAAGGTCTTTATACAGGGTTTTTCTTGTATGACACTTACATAGGGTCTTATTTTTGGTAAAAATTTTTCATTGGTTATGCATTCTTTATGACATCAGTTACTTGGTAATCATTACAAAGTTTCACAACATGTTTCTTGGTCACTTCTACCCAGGGATCAGTTATCTGTGTCTGTCTCTCCCACGGTTCCTGCTCTATCAGGCCTCAGATACCAGGCTCCTTCATCAGCTCCATTGTACTCTCTGTTTCATTCCCCATACCTCTCCCTTCCTGTTCAACCAAAAATACACACTTAAGTGACTTGTCTTAAATTTTTCACACACATTAAAATACAAGGAATAAGCATAGCAATATATAATACATAATAAGCCTAATACATATAAGCTTATTTTACTACATTTCTTATCCATCCATGTTCTGGGTTGACGATGCCTCCTATCCCATATCGTGGACTGCATTGTTATGTCTAACAGCTGCTGCTTGGCTCGCTGCAGCCTTGCTGCTCTGGCTGGGCTGCTGCTTGGCTCGCTGCTGCTTTGCTGCCACTTTTTCTGCTTTTTCTCTCTGCTGCCTGTTTTTCGCTATTTCTGGGTTTTTTTTTTTTTCTCTTTTCCCTTCCTTTTCCCTTTTCTCCCCGCCCCCACCCCAAAGATTTGGACCAGNTTCTCCCCGCCCCCACCCCAAAGATTTGGACCAGCTCC